>JAIUCV010000901.1:0-265335 GCA_026724425.1 Erythrophleum ivorense | reverse complement strand
TAAGGATTTTCAAAGAAAAATAATTAAATTAAGGATTTAAGAAATAAATAAATAAATACAAATATTCCTAAGGAAAAATAATTATTTTGGATTTATGTAAATGAAATAAATTTACAATGGGTTTAAAATTTATTTAAGGAAAATTAATATTTGACCTAAGAAAATTAAGTAGAGTCCATTAATTCCCAAAATTTAATTAAATCCAATTAAAATAACCCAAAAGGAATTTTTAGAGAGGCCTAGCATTAATTCAATAGAGCCTAAGACCCAGATCCATGACCCAAACCCATAACCTAACTTGCTAAAACCTAAACTAAGCCCTAGCACTCCTTGTTTTCAGTAGCCAACACTCCCATTTAGTCTAAGAGGAGAGAGAAATTTATAGGTAAAGAGGAAGAGAGAGAGAGAACATTTTAGGGCAAGTTTTGGAGATCTGATCTGAGAAGAAGGTGTTCTTAGCTTAAATGAGTGAAAAGAAAAGCATTTATCTCCTTTTCCTTTTTCTTTTGAATAGAATATTTTTAATTTCATGGAGTTTGATGAAGACCTTACATTCTTGAAATTGCAATTTTAGTGTGTTCTTAGTGCATTCATGGAAGAAGAAGCTTAATCCTCTATTAAGTAAGTAACCCCCTTCATTTGTGATGTTATTATTCTCCATATTCATTTCTATGACTAATTTTCCTATGGTTGCTATTGTATGCATGAAAATTTAAGGGAGTTTGGTGACCCATTGTGTTTACATAGTCAAGTGAGCTCCATTCAATGTTTTTGAACCTTTGAGAACTTGGGTAAGCTAAGACTTTATAATTGGAATTGTTTTAGATCGATAGGATTATGGGTCTTTATAAATTAATGAGTTTAGAATGGTTGTTCATGGCTATTTTAGGCTTATGTTCCTAGTTGGTGTTGTTAGTAGCTTAGTTGGAAATGAAAAATATCACTTAAGGTAATTGGGATTTAAAGAATCATGTTATAGCTTGTATATGCTTGTTGGTGTCTTATATAATGCCATGTTTAAGTTTGATTATTGTGTATATTTCATCGTGGACCTTAAAGGTGTGTCTTGATGATTACCATGGACCTTACAGGTGTAAGATCTCTCTTATTAACCTTTATTCCCCATTTAATATACCTGGATCTAGTTAAAGCGATTGAGATTATAGCCTAAGTGCATAAACTAGATAAATATAACATGGAAGTACTGAAATTTAAAATATATATATTGATGGAGTACCATGGAGCTCATATAGTTGTTGAACATGTGGGACGTGATGTAGAGTATGATATTAAACCTGAAATAAATTCTGAACATGGAGGCCAATAAGCTAAATGAAATTTATCTATTAAAGTCCAAGAATTCAAGCCCAATGTGCCTAAAGATCCATTACAAGGTGTTAGAAGCCCAATGACAAGAGCAAGGTCCAAAGTAATGAAAGAAGCTCTTAATTGTTTGATCCATGAATTGCAAGACTTAAAGCCCATTTATGAGAATTAGATAGCTGCCCAAAGAGCTCTAAATAGCTTGTTAATATGCTCCCTAATAGGCCAAGATTTTAGCTGAAGTTGAAGGCCCAAAAGGAGTCCTATTGGAAGAGCTCACTTAATGCCTCACGTGATTTGCATGTGACCACTTAAAATGGACGTCCTTATTGATAAGATTTTTGCATGTTTTTTGGCCTTTAATTAGTTTCTATTTTAGTGATTTGGATAAGGCCATATGGTAAAAAACTTATGCTTGAAGATTAAGTTAGTTTCCTTCCTTTTATCTAGTTGCTTAAAACTTACAAATTAAGTTATTATCTTTTAGGAAGTTTTAGTCATATTTTATTGCTATTTGAATGGCATCATTCTTAGCTCATATTATTTCCAATTTCTTGTGAAAGATGATGCCATCATTAGGATAGTAATTTAAAAAGTTTTTAAAGTCCAATTCCCTATAAAAATGCCTCATATATACTCAGAAAGGGGAGATGAATAAAACATACAAATTTTATTATTTTGTGAGAATTTCTCTTGCATTCCTTGTGTTCTTGTAAGGATTCTTGAGTTATCAAAGGAGTGGTCTTTCTTTATGGCATCTCGAGGCTAGGATTCTAAGAGACAAGCTTTCTTAGAGTTCCACCTTTGACCAACATCTTCTAACTATATTTCTTCTGTCGTTTCGACTTTTTTTTTTTTTTTTACTGTTAGCTAGTCCTAAGGTAAGATTTAGATTGTGTAAGGTTTCTAGAGCAAGCCTCTAAAGGGTCTTACATCATATATATATTGAACTATGATAATAGATGCGCTACTCTAATTAATTAGAAGCCCAAATGATAAGTTAGACTAAAGTCAACGCTTGAAGTGGATCTCAACAGTCTGCACTTAACACTAGGTGACTAACTAACTCATCTACTACATAGGCTCTTAACTAAATGCATCTCATAATTATTTTTCTCATATTTCACATATGATTCTTGTAATATCTGGTCCCTTCGTAAACATGAGAAATGCAATGTTCGGTTTCTCCGTAAACGTCAGAAATTGGTCAAATATAAAAAGAAGTCCTCGAAATAGAAGGAATTGGGACCAACTAAAATTGTGATAAAATTTTAAATATTAGAAAATGAGGATTTGACCTTTGACATACCCAAAAACCAGAAGCTGAAGAGCTCAGAAAATTTGCCAAAGAAAGTAGAGGCATTTTTGTAATTTTTGGAAAGTTTGAAAAACTCATAGGAGGACTTTTTAAATAGAAAATTTAAGCTTTTCGGGTTCTCAGAAGCCCTAAAAATCATGGGAACCCCTAGAACAGTTGAAACCTCTCCGGTGAGTGATTTCGACCTTCAATTGACTGAAACTTTGACTGAATGATTGAGAATGGTTTCAGATCCTTTTTTAGTGATTCCAAAGGCAATTATTATGATTAAGAGCCTATGGAATATGATGGAAAAGACAGTTCTTCGAAGAGAGTCAAAATGAGCCCAAACGAACAAAACTACGAAGAAGGACTAAATTACAAATTTTAAAAGTTACTTAAATGAATCCCTAGGCTTATAAAAAGGTCCCACCTTTGGTCAGATCTCCTCACCAACTCTCCTGCATGTTAAAACAGAATTAAGAAGGGTTAAGAGTGGCATGCAAGAGGGGAGGCCAAGGAAGGAAGAAGAAGCTTTGAAAAGTGTAAGTTTTAGCCACTTTTTCCTACTCCTTGCCTTGTTAAACTTCTTTCCCTCTTCTTCCTCTTCCTTCTCATGGTTTTGGCATTTAATTTGGTGCTGATATGTGGTTCATTTGGGAGAGGGAAGAGAGGATTTAAGAGAGTTCTTGGTAGCATAAGGAAGCTCCCTTGGAAAGCTTGTAAACAAGGTAAGCAAAGTGGGACTTTGTTGCTTCTTCTTGAATTTCTTTTCCTTTTATGGTTTTGGTCAGAATAGGGGCTGTATGATAGCGGTCCAATTCTGGTCTAAACATGATAGCAAGTGAGGCTTTGAGGCATGAGGGATCCAATAAAGCAATTAGGGATCAAAATGAAAAATTAAAATCCAAGATAGCAAAGTTAGGGATTCTTGAACATATGGCAAAATCTGATTGGATTCAAGAATTCTCTAGCTTATGTAAGTGTTTGTTTAAGTTCCTAAGACCCCTAGGAAGGCTCCCAAGTGCCACTCTTTTCAAGGAAAAATTGCAAACTCCATGAACCCGAAATTCTTGCATTATCTCGGCCAAGCATGGGGGGAATAGCTAGGGAGTGTTTTAATTTTCTCTAAGTTTATTTTTGAGTCATTTATGATGGAAGAGGATAAGAGGAACCCTTGAAAAAAATTTAGAAGCCATAGATAGTAAGATGGAGGTGTAGGCTCCATAATATAACATAATGAAGCAACTCCTAGCTAAGCTCCTTAAAATAATTGTGTGATGACTCCAAGGAGTTTAAATGGAGTCAAGAATCATAGATTGAAGGAGAGAAGGGAGCTAAGATCATGAATTCTTGTAATTGCCTCATTAAGTGCCTTATAGAAGTATAATGGAGCCATAAACCAAAGTAGCATCATGTAAAGTGTGTATAATGCCAAGGCTTGTTCCCATGAGTAATTCATATTTCTTTTGGTGTGTCTAGGCCAAGAGAAATGATCTTCACCTTCTTGGGTGTGTGAGGTCAAGGGAGAGAACTCAAGGCTTAAGGAAAAAGTGTGTAATTGCTTCCGCGATAGCTCTCTCCACCTTCCCTCATGCATGAATGTGTGTTTAGCTTGTTTTAGAATGTGTGCATATGTATTTTTAAGCTATGAAAAGTATTCTAGCATGCCTTTATATGGCATGATTCTTGATGCCATATTATTCTTCCAAATGAGTACATGATGTTTGTTTGAGTTTACTTGAGTATGGAAAGGCCAAGAACTCTTCACCATGATGAGGATGAGCCAAGAACCCTTGAGTTTGGTTGAGATAAAGTAAAGAGTCTCCCAAAAGCAAAGTGGGCTCCCAAGAGTACGGTTGAGTCCAAAGCTCTTAAAGAATGGGTGACGCAAGTCCAAAATCCATAAGGAGAAGTGTGAGGCCAATCCAAACACTTAGTGAGCTCTTGAATGTCTTATATAATTGGTTCATTTGCTAAGCTTGCTTTTTAAATGTCCATGATTTCCATTTTCTCCATGCAAGCATTTGTAAAGCTTGCTTTACACATATTATGTATGATTGAATGGGAGATGAACTATTGGGATTCTTTGAATCTCATTCCCTCCTCTCTAATGATTTAACATGTTAGGTGGACCAAGTAGGCAAGGTAATGGAAGCCAACCACCTTGAAGATAAGAGTATGACATTCAAGTGTATGATTTTTGCTTCTTAAAAGCTATACAAGTGGAAAATGTTGTGATCTAATGTTGTATATAACCTATGACCCCATAAATATGTGTAATTATGCTAGTGTATCATGTACAAATGAGAAATTATGTTATGTGAATGTTGTAATGGAATTTGGGTATGGAATGCCAAGACTAGCCTCATGGAAATGTGTGTATGGTATGGGGTGAGAGTGTGAGTTCCTGAATTCTTGGTCTGTACACCTTTAAGACAAGTTTAAAATGTTATTTTGATGCAATCTCATATGCTCAAATGGCCACACAAGCTTGGGAAGCAAATTTGGACCCTTTGATACCATTATGGAGCTCAAAAATGACCAAAATGGAACCCCATGGCACAAACTAATCAAATGAAGGGATTTGCCCATGAAATTTTGCATAAATGTAGGGCTCATCAAGAGCTTTTTGTAGAGCTAAAGTTCAGAAAAATCTGAGCTCTATAGAATTCATTATGAATTTTCAAAGTTCATATTTTTCTGCTGTCATGAGGCATGTACTGTTTGTATGGTCAGATTTGTGTTCTATGTCATCTGATAGGAAAATGGTGTCTAATTCCTGTGAAATTTTACAGGCATAAACTAGAGGTCGTAAGATTTCTATGGCCACTGAGATCACATCATTTAGAGGTCTGAGCAAAAAGTTATAAATTTTTGAAATTTGTTGTCAGTAGTAGTGGTGCCCCAAGAGTTCAGTCACTGTTCCATAAATTTCCAATAGCTAAATGTATCTGTTTCTTTCTGGAATTATTTTTAGCATAAATTTAACATTCTTATCTTTCTAGAATGACTGAATGTGTGTGATTTTTATTTTTATAGAATTAGTTATAAAGTTTAGAAATTTATATCAGTAATCTGAAATAGCAGCCCAGGCAGCAGCGACCTCAGTGGCTTTTCGAATGTCAAATGTCTTCCTTTAATGATTCATGAACTGAAATTGTTTTTACCATGGGTTAGACATCTAGAGCTTTCTATAATAGTAAACTTTGTTGGATTTTAATTTTTTTGGATTTAGTTATGAATTTCCGAAGTTGCGACAAAAAAAATTGAAATTCTGACTATGCCAAATCCATAGGAATTGATATGTTTCACCCAGTTGTATGAGTTCCAAACCACTTTCTTGAATGGTTTCGAATTGTATTAGTATAATTAAATATGAGAATATGATACATGAGCTCATATGATCCACGTAACGCTGAATGAAATTTTCATACGCTACGTAACGTAAAAATATTCAATTTTAAAGTTATTTTTCTGTCTCTTTATGAAATACTTGGCATGAGACATAAGAATTGCATGAATAAAGCTAAGAAACTATGGTGTTTCATTTCTCATACATAGGTTCAAGCTTATATCATCACTAAGAATTTCAGTAGCATAACAGTTTATAATATTAGGTTGCCTAAGCACTAAGACCCTCTCTTTTAGTCATGTCTTAGCTTTACATAAAAATTACAACCCATATGCAACTATAATATCCATTCATAAAGTTCTTCTGGGCTCAGATATCAGCTAGCCCATTAGACTTACTATGCAGACATTGTAATATTTGATTTTTGTTCAAAGATAGAAACGGGTGCGTTTTCAAAGCAAGTCTCCTAAAATAAATTAGTTAAGGTCTCAAAAAATTTAAGTAACATTCTAGACTCTTAAAAATAGAATTCTAGCCTCAGATGGAAAGAAAAATAGAGATAGAATGAAAAAATAATTTATTACAGAAAACTTATAAAACGTAATGGTATTTTTATAATTTTAAGTAAATTTTGGAATTCACAGACAGGCCTTTTAAAATAAAAATTTTGAGTTCTCCGGAGTTTTTAAAGGCCCTGAAGACCATAAGAAGTCCTAGGACAATTAAAACCCCTCTGGTGGACGTTTTTTAATGTCGATGTGCCTGAACTTTAATGAATTCATTCGGAAAAGTCTTAACTCCAATTTGAGTGATTCCAAAGCCATTTTACTAAATTGGGAACCTAAATTTCATAATGAAAAAGACAGTTCTAAAAAAGGAGTTAAAAAGAATTAGAAACAAAAATGCCAAGAACGAAGGGCAAAATAGGAATTTTTGAAAAGTGTTTCTTCTTCACACCTGTATATAAGTGGTGCTCCACCTCCTCACCCATTTAGACACAATTGTTTCTACCCTGATTCAGAGGAGAGAGCTAGGGTTTAGGTGCACCAAAGGGAAAGAAGAAGAAGGAGAAATCAAGGTAAAAAGGTATGGATTCTTAATAGTTTTCTATGCTTTCTTTCTTCCAAACCTCTTCTCCTCCATTCTCCTTTGTTTTCTATAATTTATAAATCTAATTTAAGGGGAAAATTAAGGGAAATTTTGGATTTGAAAAGGAGAGGCCAAAGAATACAAGATTCAAGTGAGAAAACAAGGAAAAATAAGGTAATTCCTTCTTCTATGGTTGTTACCTCTTGCTCCTCTTCTCTCTCCATTTTGCCCCACATAAGAAGTCCTAGGAGGGCTTGGTTTTTGAGCTGAACCAAGGGTAATTCTTAGCAAAAAGGGTGTGGAGATTAAGAATATACAAAGAGAATTCACAAATAACCATGAAAATTCAAGATGCAAAGTCTAGGGTTTCATATGTTTCTTGAAAAATATGAATTGATGTCTTGATTTCTATGCCTAAATGAGAGTTTAAATGAGCTCTTAAGATCCCTAGAAGTCTCCCCATATGTGTCCTCCATCAAGGAAATAAAGCAAAGTCCATGGATGCAAAAACCATGCATAGGTTCCGCCAAAAGGGATTAGCATAGCTAGGGAAAGTTTTAAATTTTTTTAAATCCATTTTTGAGTCATATATGATGAATAAAACTAAGGGGAACCCTTAGGAAAAATTTAGAAAGCTTAGAGAATGAGTTGGTGCTTTATATTCCATAATATGACCCAAAGAAGTAACATGTAGTTAGACTCCTTATTTTAATTGTGTGATGACTCCAAGAGGCCTAAAAGGAATCAAGAATCATATTTGGACTGAAAGAAAGGAGTCTAGATTTTATGTGATGGGTGTTGCTTCATTAGGTGCTTTCTTAGAAATATAAAGGGGTGTATAGGTTAAGTTAGGGTCTAAGCAAGTTGTGTGGCCTTATAATTAATTTCATGAACCTAATTGGCTTCCATAAATTATGTCTAAGCTAAAAGAAATCATTCCCACACAATTGTATGTGTGAGGCCGAAGAAAGGAAAGGAATTTTATGAGAAAAAGTGTGTACTTACGTCCAAGGTAGCTCACTCTTCCTTCTCTCATACATGATTGTATGGTAGACTTGTCTTTGAATGTATGTATGTGTGTTTTAAGTCATAAAAAGTATTCTAGCATGATTTCATATGCCATGGTACAATGATGATGCATTATATTTTAAAATAATATTTATGATACTTGCTTAGGTTTGCTTGAGTATGGTGAGGCTAAGAACCCTTAGCTATGTTGAGCATGAGTCAAAAACCTTTAAGTTTGGTTGAGACAAAGTAAAGAGTCCCCAAAAAGTGAAGTTAACTCCCAAGAGCAAAGTTAAGTCCAAGAACCTCTTAAAGAATGGGAGATGCAAGTCTAAAATCCACAAGTGAATGGATGAGGCTAATCCACATACTTGGCAAGCCTATGTGTGCTATGTGTAACTCTTTCAAATACTAAGATTACTTCTTGAATGTTCATGTTATGAAATATGTCCCTGCATGCATTTTCAAGACTTGTTTTGCATATATTATGTGTGATTGAAAGGGGAATAAGCTATTAGGATTCTTTGAATCTCATTCCCTCCTCTTCAAGTTCAAACATGCTAGGTGGACCCAAAGAGCAAGAAAATGGGAGCCAACCACATGACAGATGAAAGCATGACATTAAAGTGTAGAGATTTTTGTTCAGTTTCCATCTATACTCACATGATTTCACTGTGCAAATGGATAACTCCTCTTTCCCTAAGATTTTAGAGTCTAACAAAAAAGTTCTTCCAGATAAACAACTACTCCGTTGGAAAGACTGGATGCCATGGTTGTATATGTCTTATGAAGCTATGAACATGTATAAATATGTTGATGTATCCTGTATAAATGAGAGATTATATTGTGACTATTAGAATGTAAAATAAGTATGTTATAGCAAACTAGCTTCTTGAATGGTTATGTGCAATTATGTATATATGGTGTTGGCATGGTTAAATTGAGATGCATGAGGTTTGGGACCACTTGGCAAGTGATATTTATGCTTTTAGACTTACCCAAGAGGTGCCAAGCATCAAGGGAAGCTATTTGGACATTTTGGTACCCTATATGAAGCAAGAACTTACCATATTGCAACCCTATACTACTTTTTATCCAAATGAGCTCTTCTTGATCTAAGATTTGGCATGCAATTAGAGCTTGTTAAGAGCTTTTTGGGAAGTTAAAGTGCAGAATTTTCAGAGGTCTACAGAATATTTGATAAATTTTCAAAGTTATAAAAAATTATAGTTTTGGTCAAGTTATTATTCATACTGATCCGAAAATAAAATCTGTCACTTAGAGGTCAAATGATATCCAATTGCCATGATATTTTATAAGAGAAACTAGATATTCCCAGTGACTTGTTCCAATTGGAACCACCCTATTTGGATGTCTAGAGAGGGAGATATAAATTTTTAAAAATTCTGCCCAGTATCAGGTGCCTAAACTAACTCAGGTACAGTTTGATTGAATTTCAAGGTCTAGATGTGCCTGAACTGGTCTAGAGTTATTTTGCCTCTCTAGCTAACATCTGTAGCTTTCAAGATTGGTATAACTTGCATGGATTTGATTTTTTGTGGAATTAATTAGACATTTTTGAAGTTTGTAGTAGAAAGTAGTGCATTACCAGTAGATAGCCAGAACTTTGCAATTTTTTGAATGTTAAACATCTTCTATGTGGTGTTTCATGGTTTGAAAATATTTTTAGCATAAAGTAGACATGTGTAGATTTTTAGAATGGTAAAGAATGCATGATTTCAATTTTTCTATAATTAGTTATGATTTTCCAAAGTTTGTGAGAGTAAAGGGGAATTTCTAGCCGAAAATGCAACTATGTACTTTATACTTCTCCTTGCTTTCCACGAGTTGTAGGCCACTTTTAATGATGGAAATGAGTTGTATCCATGTAATTAAATATGCAAATATGAAACTTAACTTAACCCAAGGTTAAAAAAGAGCTACTACACTCAATTCCATACCATAGAGAATTGGGAGCCAAAAAGCATATCAAACTCATATATAAAACTTATAATGGAAAGCATATTAAGGCATAGCTCAATCAATATATCAAGCAACTACACATACAAGAATTTCAACTCATTTCAACATTCAAAAGTATGCACGATAGGGGGATAATGCTACCTTATGGAGGTAGAAGATTCAAGCTACCATTAACTCCCAATAACCTTCTCTTTCCTTTGGTCCTTTACCTCTTCCTTCTTTGTTCACACCTCTGTCAAGTGAGCTCAATTTTATCATTTAAAACTTCCTCCTTTAAGTTTCTAAAATTTTACCAGAAATAACAATTTTACCATTATGATTTTGATTAATTTTGTTTAGCTGTTTTAGCTCCAATTTCAAGTCATTCTTGGTTTTTTAACCTTATTTATAGATGTTTTACTTAACATTTTATCTTTAATTTACCTCAATTCATTTTACTTTAAAGTCTTCTTTTATTAACCAAATGATTCTAATTTTAATTCCTCTTAACTCATAATACCCTTCTCTAGGCTTCTGACCTTGTTTAAATAATTTATTCCACTCTTTAGGTCCATTTTAGTTAACAATCTATTGGATATTACAAATGGCTCTGAAATCTTCGTAAACACAATTTCACTTGTGGCTGTCGAACTGACCAATATTAGTAATAATTTGCTGGGTTACAATATAATCCCCTCCTAGTCGTCTCCTAAGAAGTTTTTAATCAAATCAATTAGATTAAAAATTCATAAAACTAACTTTAAAGTAAATGTGGGTTGATATGAATTTGGAAGAAATAATAGAAATAGAAAATCAATTACTGAAAATTATGCAATTAACAAAATGTAATCAATCCAAAATCTTTTCCATGATATTTTCTTTTCCTTGTCAGCTAACAAATTCTTTTGGTTTGATTCTAATCCTCTGTTTATTAATGTCTAATGTCTCTAAACTACTATCCAGAATTTTGATTAATTCTTATCATTAATCCTAATGCAACTGCACTCAAGTTAACAAGGTGAAAATTTTCATTTCTCACACAATCAAAAAATGCATGCAGATACCTCAACGTGGCAACAGAATAAATTTATTTAATTAATCAACTGATTAAATCAACCTAGGCTCTTAGATGACGCTACCAAATCAATAATCATGCAACCCAAATCATCTAACTAAAATAATAAACATTAGATGACAACAGAGAGACACAAAAACAAAAATTCATTTGAAATTAAAACCAAACCAATTCGTATTATCAGAACATGGACTCCAGTATAATATCATATTTGAATTTAGGATTGATTATAGAAGAAAGTTAGAAAGCCATTACAAAAATTTATTACAAAGGAAGAATATATTCATGCAGTTGAAGCACCCCTTAGAATGATGGCTATAGGAGAATAATCATCTAACTAATACAACCTAAGAGGAATCTAAAGACTCAGATGGGTTGGTACATCCAATAGTCTAGAAAATTTTGTTTAAAGAAATACAATACTAATTCTAAAATAAAATAAGCCTACATCCTTAGCCCAATATGAAATGTCAAATCCCTTCTGTTGGTTCATCTAATATGCAAAACAAATTAATAATAATGCAATTAAAACTCGTTAGTCCAAATTTGACCTAATCAACATAAAATGAACGTAAATTAGTCACAATGAATTATTATAAAACTAAATATGAGGGGTATATAATGTATAAATACTCTGATTATTAGAATGACAAGTTCAATTTGAACTAGTTACCAAAACAATCTAGAGAGGGAATAAATACATAACATTTTATATGCTTTTATGGTTGGAAGCCTTATATATACTAAGGTTTATAAACTAGACATTATGTTGATGGTCAAAATGTTAAGCAGATATCAGAATAATCTAAGTATAAATCATTAAGAGTTGCAAAGAAGATTGTGAGACATCTCAAGGATATTAAGGACTATATGCTAATGTACAAACAAACTAAAAACCTTGAGGTAGGCAACTACTGAAATTCGAATTTCACTTGATATGTTGATTCACAAAAACTAATATCAGGTTACATTTTGATGTTTACTAGTGAAGCTATATTTTGGAGAAGTGTAACACCATAACTATATAGATCTGAACTCATGGCATAATTGGCTTAAAACACTTATTTTCATCAAAATAACACTTTTAGCAGCGGATAATTGCATCATTGAAAGTTCAATTAATTCATTCTCGACTTAATGGACCATGTGAGCTTACTAAAATCATTTTTCATTCATAACACATTTGTTTAACTAGAATTACCACAATTTGAAGCTCAAAATTCGGGTCTAAGCCATAGAACACAAAATTGTATTATACTTAGCATTTTGCCACAAATTCCATATTCTGATATGAACTTTAGAAAATCATAACAATTGTAGAAAAATACAAATCATGCATACGATAGCTTTTTGGAAAGCTTAGAATGTCATCTAGTTTCCATAAGAAATTCATATCAAAACAACCACGCTTGACCCCTGAAAACAAATGGAATAGTATATCAAGTCTGGTGGTTGTTCTGCAGCAGATCTGGAACTTGAAAAATTCATTTCTCTCTCTACAAAGCTCCAAATTAGGTTCTCTCAATGGCTATGGAAAGCTTATAATGTCTCCTATAATTGTGTAAAATTTCATGAGCATTGGACTTCATTTGGCCTTTGAGTGATATAGAAAAAGCAAACTAGCCATATAAATAATAATAGTGACAGTTTCTGCATAATTTAGCTAATTTTGAAAAATCATAATAAATTCTCTATAGCTTTAAAAATGGTGCTCTTTGACTTTGTAAAAAGCTCTAGATGATACCTATTTTCTTTCCAAATTTTATGCACAAACTCATCTATTTGGTTATTTTGTGGTTCAGGTCAAGAAAATAGCCATTTTAAGGACCATAATGGAGTCAAGGTGCACCAAATGGCCTTCTGCTCATATCATGACCATCTGAGCACATCCAAAAGTATGAAAACAACATATAGAAACATCCCAAATGGTCTAAATAATCATGGAACTCAAACTCACCTTCTTAATTATTCATATACACATCTACATCAAAGCTCATGGGCGTCAAATACTTACATATTCATACATTTGGTTCCAAAATGGATTAATCCATCATAATTACATACTTCTACTTGTGCTCAATGATTTAAATCTTATAAACTTCATATACATACAAAATTTGACATCAAAATGCATAAATTCCCTATTCTTTTGCCTAATTATCATTGTTCAAGTAGCTTGGCTCTCATTTCTTGCTTCATGAGGTTTACCTAGACACGATTAAACATATGTGGGGATGAGTGAGATTTAAAGAATCCCAATAGCTCTTTTATCCTTTTAAGCATACACACATGACACATTTTCATGTCAAAGAATGCAAGCATGTTGTAAAAGTCTCTTGTAAATATACATAAGCATATTTTCATATTACATAAACTCATACATGTCAAATATAGGCTCTAAGGGCTTTTAGTTTAGTCTCACCCAATTCTTTGGGGCTTTTGGATTTACCTCACTCTTTCTTGAGTCTTTTGGTTTTGTCTCACCCATTCTTAGGGACGTTTGACTTCTTCTCACGCATTCTAAGAGACTTTTGGCATAACCTCACCCATTCAAGCCATCTTGCATTCGAAACATGTTTCAAGAAGCATAATGGTACCATGGCATGAATTTAATGGCTATAAATATATCTCATAACTCAAAAATATACACAAGCATCCAATGATAATCAAACATCAAAGACAGCATACAAGAAAGGATAGAGAGCTATCTCAAGTCAAGAAAGGATAAACACATCAAATAGGATACCATTACATCATTAGAGTAAGTTCTAGTCTCACATAAACTTTATGAAAGTTTACTTTATCTTATGGCATAGTTATGGTTCCATATAAGTGCATAATGAGACAACCCCTAGAATTCATGATCTTGGCTCTAATTTCTCATTCAATCTAGGTCATATGACTCCCTTTCAACTCATTAGAGTCATTATCAATTTAATTCATGGGTCCTAAACTCAAGTTACATCTTTATACCTTAAAAGGAACCTAAACTTCCATTTCATAAATTATGGCTTCTAAATTCAAACCAATGGTTCTTTTGGTGTTTATTAATTATATCTAAACCATTTTTATACTTGGAATTAGAGAAAAATCTCTCTAGGTACTTGTTCTTATCCTTGGCCAAAACTTAGAGTAGCTTAGGGACCCATGGAGTTTGCTTGATTTTTCTTAGGGAAATGACACTTGTGAAGCTTCCTAGACCTCTTATGAACTTTTATATACTCCTACATAGGCTAAATTATCCCTAGAAAGCTTCAAGAATTACTAAGTGCAACAAAATCCTTAGACATTACAACTTGAATCCTAAAGCTTCTCTTTTAAATCTAACTGTATATTCTTACTCCTTATACTCTAAAACCCTTGTTCCTACCTTGCTATGACTAGAAATCATTCCCTCCTTAATGGTCTAAGGTTGGTCGAAAATCACCACAGGAGAAACAACCAAGAAGAAGCAAAGAAAGCTATGATATTTACCTTGGTTTTAAACCTTTTCAAGAGAACTTCCTAGAGCTTCTAAGCTTTCCTTCAATTCCTTTCTTCCTCTTACTGAACCAACCATAAATTAACCTTAAATTAATCATGAAAACTATAGAAAAGAGAGGAGAAAGAGGATATGAAGGTTGGTGAAGGAGGAAGCATGAAAAATCATGGATTTTCTTACATTTTTGCTTGGTTTTTTGTCCCTTCACTTCTTCCTTTGATGCGCCACTTCAAGGAGTCCAATTTCTATTTTGGGGTAGATGTAAGTCGATTAAGAGAGTAGGAGGAGGTGGGATGTGTAAATAGGAAGCAAGAGGGGTCATTTTAATACTTTTTTCAAATTTTCCATTTTATCTCTTCTCTTAGTTTTTTTCATTTAGGCTCATTTTAACTCTTTTTTTAGAATCATCTTTTCCATTATGAAATTTAGATCCTCTAATTCATAAAATGCCTTTGGTTTTACTTAAATTAGATTAAAAACCTTCCTAAACGAATTGGTCAAAATTTCAGTCAACTGACACTCTAAAATGTAAACTGGAGATGTTTTAACTATGATTTTTAGGGCCTCTGAAAACCCCGAAAAGCTAATTTTTTTCATTTAAAGATCCTTCATTTGAGTTTTCTAAAAGTTGCCCAATATTAAAAAAATGTCACTACCTTTTTGTCAAATTTTCTTTAGCTATTTTGGCTCTAGTTTTCGAGTATCTCTAGCCTTGTATCCTCCTTTTTAGATATCTAGATTATTGTTCTAATTTTGTTTAACATCTACTCATTCAATTTAGGGGACTTTCTTTTATGATCTACTTAGTTTAAGGCTTTTAGAATAATGGGATATTATATTTCTCCCCCCTTAATTAAAATTTTGTCCTTGAAATTTAGATACATATCTCATTGAAATAGCTATGGATATTTCTTTCTCATTTCTTCTTCCAACTCCCAGGTAGCTTCCTTAGAAGATAGCCTCTTCTAAACCACTTTTACTAATGATATTGTCTTATTCCTTAACTACTTTAGGTTGACATCCACATTATGATATGGTGATACTATATAAGATAGATTGTCCTATAAATGCACACTTTCATATTCTATGACATGTGAGGGGTTGAGTTAGTACTTTTTGAGTTAGAATACATGGAAGACATAATAAATTTGGCTCAGGTTTAAGGGAAGGGCAAGTCTATAGACCACATGTCTAATTTTATCAAGAATTTAGAACAGACCTATATACTTTAGACTAAGTTTTCTACTCTTTATGGACTTATTTATCCCTATGACTAAAGATACTTTAATAAACATATGGTCTCCAACCTCAAACTCTAATGGCGTTCTCTTTTTATCTACATAACTCTTTTGTCTACTTAGCACTATTAAGAGTTTCTTTTTTATGGTTTCTATTTGTTTCAAGGTTTAGTCCACTAATTCTGGGCCTATAAGGCTCCTCTCTCCAAGTTCAACGCAACATACTGGGGACCTACACTTTCTCCCATATAATGCCTCATACGGTGTAGTATGAATACTAGACTAATAACTGTTATTGTAGGCAAACTCCATTAAAGAAAAATAGGCAACCCAGTTATCCTATAGCTCTAAGACATAAGCCTTCAACATGTCTTCTAGGGTTTGGATGGTTCTTTTTGTTTGATCATCTGTCTAAGGGTGATAGGTTGTACTAAATCTCAATCTGGTTCCTAAGATATCCTATAATGATCTCTGAAAATTTAAAATGAATTAGAGATCTCTATCTGATACTATGCTCCTAAGGACATCATATAATCTCACTATTTCCTTTATGTACAACTAGGTTAACTTATCTAAGGTGTAAATGGCTTTTATTGTTAAAAAATGAGTTGACTTAGTTAACCTGTCTACTATCACCCATATGACATCATGCCCTGATAATGTTCTAGGTAAACCTATTATGAAATCCATAGCTATACTATCCTATTTCCACTTAGGGATATCTAGGGACTGAAGTAACCCAACTAGCTTCTGGTGTTCTATTTTGACTCTCTGACATACTAAACACCATGAGACATACTTAGCATGTCTATTTTCATTCCAGCCCATGAAAACAATTTCTTTAAGTCATGGTACATTTTGTTACTACCTAGACGAATGATGTATTTACTTTTATGTGCCTCTTCTAATATCTTTTCTCTCAATTCTGAATCTCTAGACATGTACAGCTTATTCCTATTCCTTATCACTCCATCCTTAGACAAATTGAAGTCTGAAGTGCTACCCTAAGACTTCTGAGTTCTTACTTTTCTCATATATTCATCTTCTCATTGGGCTTCTCTTATTTGATCTCTTAGGTCACTCTCTTTTTGGGTTTCACTCATTAATAACTTCTCTAAATGCACCTTACAGAAGAGATTCATATCTCTA
Organism: Erythrophleum ivorense; assembly: GCA_026724425.1. Taxonomy (NCBI): domain Eukaryota; kingdom Viridiplantae; phylum Streptophyta; class Magnoliopsida; order Fabales; family Fabaceae; genus Erythrophleum; species Erythrophleum ivorense. The sequence continues at coordinate 248,358 of JAIUCV010000901.1, read as the reverse complement.
AATCTTTCAATAAGTTCCTGCTCCCTTAACATCATGCAGGCCATATATATGGATTTTCTACTTAGTGCATCTGCGACCACATTAACCTTACTTGGATGGTATTTCAAAGTGAAATCATAATCTTTTAAAAACTCTAACCATCTCCTTTACCTCATATTTAACTTTTTCTAAACAAACAAATACTTAAGACTTGTATGATCACTATATATCTCTATAGATACACCATATAGGTAGTGTCTCTATATCTTAAAAGCAAATACCACTACCGCTAGCTTTAAGTCATGAGTGGAATAATTTTTTCATGTGATTTCAATTGTCTAGAAGTATAAACTACTACTCTACTTTCTTACATAAGCACACATCCTAACCCTTTATTAGACACATCACTATAGACTATAAAAGTCTCTCTAGGGTCAACGATCACTAAGACTGGGCCTATGGTTAACTTACGCTTCAATTACTGTAAACTCTATTCACACTTCTCATCCCACACAAATGGTACATTCTTTCTAGTGAGCCTAGTAAGTAGCATCACTTTCTGAAAAAAGCCTTGAATAAACATCCTATAATAACCTACTAAACCTAGGAGGCTCCTGATCTTTGTCACTGTCCTAAGTTTCTCCCACTGAAGTACTATCTCTACCTTATAGGGATCTACTGCAATCCTACTTGGGAGATCACATGGCCTAGGAATGTCACCTCAGTGAGCCAAAACTCATATTTACTAAGTTTAACATATAGTTGCTTTTCTCTTAGGATTTCCAAAGCTAACTCAAATGTTGTTCATGCTCTTCTTTGCTTTTAGAATATATGAGAATATCATCCATGAAGACAATTACAAATTTATCTAAGTATAACCTAAACACTCTATTCATATAATCCATAAATACTATAGGTGCATTTGTAAACTCAAAAGACATAACTAAAAATTCATAATGCCCATACCTGGTTCTAAAGGCTGTCTTATGAATATCTTTAGCCTTGATCCTAAGCTGATGATATCTTGACTTGAGATCAATGTTAGAAAATACTGACGCTCCTACCAATTAATTTAAAAGGTTATTTATCTTGAGAAGGGGGTACTGATTATTAATTGTAATCTTATTGAGCTCCTTGTAATCTATACGCAATCTAAAACTCCTATCCTTCTTCTTTACAAATAGGACTAGAGCTCCCCACAGTGAGACACTAGATCTAATAAAACCTTTTTTTAAAAGTTCTTCTATTTGTTTCTTTAACTCCACTAGCTCAGTGAGAGCTATCCTATATGGGGCCTTAGACATTGAATCTACCCTAGGCACAATGTCTATAGCAAACTCTACTTCTCTATTAAGGGGTAGTCCACTAATTTCTTTTGAAAATACCATTGGAAACTCTCTAACTATAGGTATCTCCCTTATACACTTCTCAACCTCAGCCTGTACTAAAAAGAAAACTAAAACCCCTGACAACCATGCTTTAGAGACCTCTCAGTCTAAGAGGTGGTCATAAAGGCTAGCTCAATCTTAGTACTAAGTACAGTTCTACATTCAAATAAAGTAGTACACCTATTATGGCAATCAAGTATGGCATTATTTATAGGCATCCAGTTCATTCCAATGATCAAGTCAATATCAATCAGAGGCATACAAATTAGGTCAAGTGTGATAAAATAGTAATTAAACTAGATTACACAATTCAAACATGCATGAGAGGTAACAACTTGATTTCTTGTGGGGGTAGATATATGCAAATCATAGGGCAATGTACACATGCTCCAACCCAACCTCCTAGCACAATCATATAATATAAAAGAATAACTCACACTCGAATCAAACAATACATTTATAGTACAATCATTCATCATAATAGTACATTGAATCAGACTTCTGAATCTGCTAGCCTCCTACTATGTCAAAGTAAAGACTTTACCCTGAGTCTGAGGTTTGGGTGCAAGAGTACCTCCCTCTACTGTATGCAATCTTTGGCTATGGGTCCTAGTATACCACACCTGTAACACACGTTCTAGCCTACATAACATGGCCTGCCTCTATGATTTTTGCCATACTAATTACAGGTTATTAGAGTGGAACTGCCTCTATTAGATTGAGCTGGTTTCTTTTTGCCTTTTTCTCTTCTATTCCACTATCCTCTACCACCTTTTTTACTATTACTGGCAGCTGGTATCTCTTCACGTGACCTTTTACTCTTAGGGAAGGGAGGCCTAACACTAAGGACTACGTGCATCATCCTCAGGTTTGCTTCTATGACTCTGCAAACCTCAACTAGGGCATTAAAATCCTTAATTCTCTAAGAAGCTACTCTGTCTCTGATCTGTAGTAGTAGACCCTTCTTTAACTGATCAGCTCTCTATCTTTCATCATCATGTTTATGTAGGCAAGAGGAATATTTGGAAAGCTCTACAAATTTTGCCACGTATTGATCCACTGGTAATCCCTCTATTTGCCTTAAGAGGACAAACTCTAACTCCTTCACATCCCAAAGGGAACTGTAGAAATACTGCTCATAGAATGCTTACAAGAAGGTTTCCTAGTTGATCGGGAGATTCTTTGACTTTATGATTAGTTCAGCACTCCTCCACTAATAATTTACTTTTTTTCTAATTGAAATATAGGCATCATGGCCTTTTACTCAAGTGTGCACTGTATCACCCTAAATATCTTCTCTAACTGCATAATCTAAGCCTCTGCTTTCTCTGTATTCAACTCACCATCAAATGTGAGAGGCTCGAATTTCCTGAACTGAGCATGATCTATCCAGTGGAAGGATGCTTAGGAATAAGAGGCGTCTAAGCTGGTGGAGTCTAAGGCATCTGTTGAATCTATGGTTATGAGCTTGAGGGGATTGCCTATGAAAGCTCAAGATAATCTGAGTGCTGTGGTTAAAGAGGAGTAGGCCTTTCACTATCTCTCTGAGCAAGCCTTTCCTGTAACTGCATAATCATGGCTTGCTGTTGATCTAGGTGAGTTATAATAGCCTGTAGGGCTCTAACTATGGGATCACTAGGCTCTACTCTAACCTCTTTAGTGGGCCTACCTCTCCTGATGTTCACCATCTTATTTAAAACAATTCAACATCATTTTAATACAAATAGGAACACAAGCCACAATTATCACTCAATTCATCCGTATACATGTCATACATAACTTGCAATCTCACATTCTGAAAGCCACAACCAATACTATAGTGCCTAAACCTTTGCTCTAATACCAATAAATGTAACATCATATCTATATAGGACTCAACTCATGGCACAATTGCCTTAAACACTTATTTTCATCAAAATAGCACTTTTAACAGTGGATAATTATGTCATTGAAAGCTCAATTAATTCATTTCTGCTTTAATGGACCATGTAAGCTTATCAAAATCATTTCCATTCATAACACATTTGTTCAACTAGAATTATCACAATTTGAAGCTCAAAAGTCAAGTCCAAGCTGTAAAACACGAAATTGCATTACTCTTTGCATTTTGCCATGACTTACATATTTTGATATAAATTTTAAAAAATCATAAGTAATTCTAGAAATATCCAAATCACACAAATGATATCTTTCTAAAAAGCTAGGATGTCATCTAGTTTTCATAAAAATTTTAGATCAAAACAACTACGCTTGGCCTACAAAAATTGATGGAATAACACATCAAGTTTAGTGGTCATTCTACAATAGACTTAGAACTTCAAAAATCCATTTCTCCCTCTACAAAGCTCTAAATTAAGTTCTCTCCATGGCTATGAAAAGCTTATGATGTCTATTATATTCTTGTAAGATTTCATCAGCATTGGACTTCATTTGATGCCTAAGTGATACAAAAAAGCAAACTGACTATATAAACAGTAATAGTGACATTTTTTACATAATTTGGCAAATTTTGAAAAATCATAATAAATTCTCTAGAGCTCTAAAAATAGTTTTCTTTAGCTCTATGAAATACTCTAGATGAGAACTATTTGCTTCAAATTTCATGCACAAACTCATCCATTTGGTCAGTTTGTGGTTCAGGTCAAGAAAGTGACCATTTTAGAGACCATAATGGGGTCAAGGTGCACCAAATAGCCTTCTACTCATACCATAACTATTTGAGCACGTCCAAAAGTATATATACAGTATATAGAAACATCCTAAATGGTCCAAATCATCATGGAACTCAAACTCAACTTCTTAATTGTTCATATACACATATACATCAAAGCTTATGAGTGTCAAAAACTCATATATTCATACATTTGGTTCCAAAATGGATTCATATATCATAATTACATACTTATACTTGTGCTCAATGATTTACATCTCATAAACTTTATATACATACAAACTTTGATGTGAAAATGCATAAATTTCCTATTCTTTTATCCAATTCTCATTCTTCAAGTAGTTGGCTCCTATTTCTTGCTTCATGAGGTTCACCAAGACATAGTTAAACATATATGAGGAAGAGTGAGATTTAAGGAATCCCAATAACTCTTTTAGCCTCTCAAGCATACATACATGGCACATTTTCATGTCAAGGAATGCAAGCATGTCGTAAAAGTCTCTTGTAAACATACATAAGCATATTTTTATATCACATAAACTCATACATGTCAAACATAGGCTCTAAGGGCTTTTGGTTTAGCCTCACCCAATTCTTTAGAACTATTGGAATTACTTTATCCACTTTTAGGGGCTTTTGACTTAGCCTTACTCTTTCTTAAGATTTTTTAGCTTTGTCTCACTCATTCTTAAAGATTTTTGACTTCTCCTCACCCATTCTAAGGGACTTCTGGCATAACCTCATCCATTCAAGCTATCTTATATTTAAAACTTATTTCAAGAAACTTAATGGTACCATAGCATGAATTCAACGGTTATAAACATATCTCATGGTTCAAACATACTCATAAGCATCCAATGACAATCAAACATCCAAGATTGCATATAAGAAAGGATAAAGAGCTACCTCAAGTCAAGAAGCACACTTTTCCTCTTGAGTTTCTCTTGCTCCTTCTTGATTGACTTAGCCTGGACACATCAAATAAGACACAATTACATCATTGGAGCAAGTTCTAGCCTCACATAAACTTTATGCAAGTTTCCTTTATCTTATGGCATTGTTATGGTTCCATATAAGTGCATAATGAGGCTACCTTTAGAATTCATGATCTTGACTTCAATTTCTCATTCAATATAGGTCATATGACTCCCTTTAAACTCATTAGAGTCATCATCAATTCAATTCAAGGAGCCTAAACTCACGTTATTTCTTTATGCCTTAAAAGGAATCTAAACTTCCATCTCATAAGCCATAACTTCTAAATTCAAACCAATGGTTTCTTTGGTGTTTATTAATCATATATGGATCATTTTCTATCTTTGGAATCAAAGAAAAATCTCCTCAGGTACTTATTCTTATCCTTGGTCGAGACGTAAAGCAACTTATGGACTTATAGAGTTTGCTTTATTTTTTTAGGGAAATGGCACTTGTAAAGCTTCTTAGACTTCTTATAAACTCTTACATACTCTTGTATAGGCTAAATTATCCTTAGAAAACTTCAAGAATTGTTAGGTGCAACAAAATCCCTCAACATTACAACTTAAATTCTAAAGCTTCTCCTTTATATCCAATCATATATTCTTACTTTTCATACTCTAAAACCCTTGTTCCTACCTTGCTATGACCAAAATCATTCCCTCCTTGATGGTCTAGGGTTGGCCAAAAATCACCATAGGAGAAACAACCAAGAAGAAGCAAAAAAAGCTATGATATTTACCTTGGTTTCAAGCCTTTTCAAGAGCACTTCCTAGAGCTTCTAAGCTTTCCTTCAATTCCTCTCTTCCTCCTATTGAATAGCCATGAATCAATCTTAAATTAATCATGAAAACTATAAGAAAAGAGAGGAGAAAGAGGAGAACAAGGTTGGGGAAGGAGGAAGCATGAAAAATCATGGATTTTCTTACCTTTTTGCTTGGTTTTTCTACTTCTCTTCTCCCATTTGGTGCGCCACTTTAAGGAGTCCAAGTTTTGTTTTAGGGTAGATGTAAGTTGGTTAAGAGAGGAGGAGGAGGAGGGATGTGTAAATAGGGAGCAAGAGGGGTTATTTTAATATTTTTTTCAAAATTTCTATTTTGTCCCTTTTCTTAGTTATTTCCATTTAGGCTTATTTCAACTTTTTTTTAGAACCGTATTTTCTATTATGAAGTTTAGATCCTCTAATTTATAAAATGCCTTTGATTTTATCCAAATTAGATTTAAAACCTTTCCAAACAAATAGGTTAAAGTTTTGATCAACCGACACTTTAAAATATAAATCAGAGGGGTTTTAACCATTCTAAGGGTTCTTATGGTTTTTAAGGCCTCTAAGAAACTCAAAAAACTAAATTTTTCTATTTAAAAATCCTTTATTTGATATTTTTAAAAGTTTCCCAAAATTATAAAAATGCCATTTCCTTTTCATTAAATTTTTTTTAGCTATTCTGGCTCTGGTTTTTAAGCATCTCTAGCCTTATATCTTTATTTTTAAATATCTAGATTATTGTTTTAATTTTTTTTGGCCTCTAATCATTCAATTTAAGGGACTTCCTTTTATAATCTGCTTAGTTTAAGGCTTTTAGAACAACAGGATATTACAAGAAGCAGAAAGCAAACTTTGACTACTACTTTTACTATGAAGGCTAAGTTTGTATCTTATTTTTTAGCAACTTTGCATGGTGTTTTGCTAAATGGCTTTAGTTTTGGGCTTAGAATTGTAAACTCTATCTCTAAGCCATTGATGATGTATTGTGACAACTCACCTATAGCTTTTTTGACTAAGAACAACAAGGGCACATTTGGTTGGTTGTAAGGGACAGGGATTCCCTTTCCAAAGTTATGTGCAATATCTATTATGTTATTTTAATTATTACTTAACAATATTTATCTTTTTTATTGTATAATTAAAGTAGGGGTATAAAAGTTATTTTTCATCTACAAAACCATATTTTTCCTTTCCATTCTACATAGGAAACAAGGTATAAGAGTGAAAGTCAAAGTAAATATATTAACACTAAATACTTAGCTATTTGAGAACATGTCAAGGAAAATAAAGTTACTATTGAATATATTAGTACTTGGTTAATAATAGTTGATCCTTTAACAAAAGACATATCACCAATAGAATTTAAAGAACATATAACTAGAATAGGATTGGGTTCTATGTTGAGTTTTTGATATATATATATATATATATATATTATTTATTTATTTATTTATTTTTGTAATAAAACTCTTATTAAATTTGAGTTTTTTTTAATGCACATTTATGTTTTGGGAATATTAACATTAAAATGACCCAAAATAAGCATATGACTTACTTATTAAGTTATAATGGATTAAGGAAGCAAAATATACCATGACACGTGGAAGATAATATTCGCTTATAGAGAATTTAACATTATAATTTGTATATTTAGTTTTTTCTTTTTTGAAATTTAAATATTTGTGAATTTTGAAATCATTATAAATTTAGATATTCAAGCTAAGAGAGAGAATGTCAGCCATTTCTTTTTCTTAATGCTGGCAACATTCAATTTGTTGCTAACAATGAGGCAAAAAACTCCTTTAAGAGTGGTCCAAAATTTTAGGGATCTTAAGTTCATGGGTTGTGGAATGTGCTCTTCCACCATGGTTCATAGCTTCCTTGATGAGAGGAAGCTTTCAAGTTAACACTATAAATATAGGGTCCTGAGCTTCATTTCCACGCGCTTCAGATTACAAAATATGATAGAAACATCATCTAAAGTGAGAAATGACAGCTTAGAAGCGTCTTATATGAAATTTTCAAACTTCCAAAATATTGAGTGCAATGGCTAATGGTACACTTTTTTCTCATTTCATTTTTATCTAAATATCTATTTGTCTTATATATCCTTATTTGTGTAATAGAGCGAGCTCAGGCTCAAGTTTTTTTTTTTCTTTTAAACTTTAGAATGTTCTAGTTTAAGCTCACGTTCGAATCTACAAATTTCAGTGCAAATTTTGATCAAATTAAAAAGTTTGAAATTGATCTTGCTTGAACTAGAGTTTAAAGAAAAAGAAAAAACGACAATTTTAAAAACGAGTAGCGCTCTGGCTTATGTTGATTTTTATTCTTTGGAAAGTCCGGTTATTATCCATCAGCATTAGCACTTTTTTAAAAAATATAATTCGAATAAATATCATAAAATAAACAACATAATTTCTTTTAATTCAGAACATTTTAGTTTTCCAATAAATAAACGGTAATAAAAATCTGGCCCCAAATCCGAAGAAACAGGACGGGTGAACAAATCTAGGCAGTGCGTGTCACAAAACGTCCTAATGAAGATTTAGCCGTCGATGAACCCGAGTGATGGCTCTGTCGCGTGTCCTCCGATAGCAAAGCCAGAAGTCATCTCCGTATAGTCGTTTAGATCAGCCTATCAGAAGTCATCTTCATAGGCTCACTCTACCTAGTTTAACGATTGGGTTACTATTTTGTTAACCTTTTTAATAAAACATCCTTTCACCCAACTCATTTAATTAACCTTTCAAGAGGTTGGATTGGCTTGTTGCAACCCACCCCCCTTAACGCTTGACCTAAGTTTATTAGATTATGAAAAATAGTAGACAAGTGAAATAAAATAAAGAAGAGAAAAATAATATTTTTATTTTTATTTTTTATTTACATTTAAATAATTTTTTTACTTTCTTATTCATTTCTTTAATTCAATATACTTTTTTTGATATATATATATAATTTTTTTAAGATTTAATTTAATTTAAAATATAAAAAACAAACTACTTATATTTAATATATTAATTATAATATTCTAATTATATCTTTTATTAAATAAATTCTTTAAATTATGAATAATGGCTACTATTAATTTGAAGAAAAAAAATATACTTTAAATAAAAATTCTTAAAAAATAATTTTTATCAAAAATAAAATAAAATAAAATAAATTATTTTTTATATATAATACGAGTATATTTTAAAACAACATTAAATTAAAATTTTTATTTTTTTTTCAATTTAAACATGTCAAGAGTCTGTGTCAATAATATTTAAAATTAATGAAATTAATAGTGTCCCTGAGCTGGGGGACACGCTGTCTTGATGCAATCACCGTCTTGTATATGCCAAAAACATCCAATCTCTAGACTCTTCATTCACACAGTTCATGCACAACATATCTCAGGCTAATCGAACCTACAGGTTTTAGGACTCCACAACGTATATGGCATTCAACCCCCTATATGCCTTGCTAAGCAAGTTTCAACCTCAGCCACAAAAGCCATAGCTTCTTAATTTCTCTACAATACATGTGGTCCTGTCTGATGTGCAATGTACTAGATAAAATCGTGATCACAATAATCATAAATGAGAAAAACGAGACCGCTATTTATTTTTTTTGTCCAAGAAGTTGCTTGTTTTATATATATATATATATATATATACACATACACATTTACATATATATATATATATCGTGATCACAATAATCATAAATGAGAAAAACGAGAATGTCTTTTATTTTCTTTTGTCCAACAAGCTGCGTATTTTGGATATATATATATATATATATATATATTTTTTTTTTTCAGATTGACCCGTTCTCTATTTAAATGCTGCCTCTGTACTCATTCCACGTTAATGGCGGTTTCTTTACCTTTCTGATACCAAAACTTGCAATGGGTAGCCACTTAGCCACGTCCTTAGAATTGGTTCTGCCTAGATATTCTTCGCCAGACTAAGTGTACGTATTTAGATAACTAAACTAATAAAGTTAATAAAATATAATCACAGTTGTATCAATTAGTTTTTTCAGTGAAATTCATATATTACATGCATGGTTATATATGTTTACTTTTTTATCAATATTTTATGCATGAGGATATAATTTGTTTTTTAATAAAAGAAATCAAGCACACAATACTAATTCAACAAACCATATAACACCACAGAATCTAAAGCTAAAGTACACCTACTTATACATAAACATTGTAATAAGACCCAAAATTTCTAATGGAGTATACTTAAATCCCTTGAGATTGGCTGAGAGAGTTGCAGAAAAGAAAATCAAGATTTAGAATTCATCACCAGGGTGAGCGAAAAAATTTGGGGAGCACTGATAACTTCTTGTTACATTATAAACTTCAAGGAGCAACAAATGGCTTCTAAAAGAAATCTACTTTGTGACTACTGGCACCAATCAAAACAATACCATTGGCGAAACATTGCATTGCTGAACTTAACATGAAGATATTAATTAAGAAAGAAAGGGACGTTGATATTAAACTCCATTTAATCTTAAAATTGAGACTAATGTAACATTATCTGAAGTGTAAAATTACATATATAATATTGTATAGGCTCTACACATATTTCATGTTGTCAGCTAGATAGTTGAATTCGGTAAACCTTTTACAATAAGAATAAAGACTTAAATTTGCTGTGAGCAGAGAAGGTTTAGAAAATTGGTAAGTATGGTGATAGTAATATCTAGCCAAGATTAAAACATAAAATCTTATGTTCACGTTTCTTTTAGTCTATTAAAGGAAAACATATATATATATATATACACACACAGACATGTGTGTATATATATATATATCTATATACATATATACATACATTATGTGTGTGTGCGTGGGGGGGGGGGGGGTTCTGGTGGAAAGGGAGGTAAATTAATTTCATTGACAAAATTAAAATCAACATTAAACCTCGAACAATTGATCAGTAACATTTGACCTGGAGAATTTCATGCGAATTTATCATTAGTTTAAAAGTTCCATCAATTAGGTCATGCTCATAATTTTTTTTATTCATAACTTTCAATTTTTTCACATCCCCATTATGTCTTAAAATTAGTTTTATAAATAATATACTTTTGAACTTCAAAAAAATCAAGTAATTTGTCTATTACTTGTTATTCAAGTTTTCTTGATTCTGGCATTCATAATTAACATAATGATTATTCATAACAGTTAAATCGATACGATGTCACATTATATATATATTGAGTTGTATAAATATGTATGTAAACTTCTGTTATTATTATTATTTTTTAAAATTTACATGAGACTTACCAGTTTGTCATAAAAGAAACAGGCCATAATAGAAATTTATTATTGCCCATTCATTTAGAGCCTGTTTTGTTCAAGGGCAAAAACGGCGAGAGAAAGGGAATGCTTTGCTAAAGGGCATTTGGTTGCTAGAGTCGAATGGGGGGCAAGAGTGAAGAATGGTGTACGGTATCTATACTATATCGCACGGTAGGGTCACCGAGCCAAAATGGTGAAAAGTCGGTTATGCCCCCTTGCCGTGAGAGCTTCAGATCTTCCTAGTGCCGTCAAAGCTCCAAATCTGCCTCAGCGTCATTCTGCTCTAAATCTGCAATGGATTTAAAGTATTGGTCCAAACTATCATCCCAGAATTTTACAAATTTTAAAAGAAGAAAAATGGAAGTTTGATTATAGTTCAAATTTTTAAATCCTATATTTGTCCAAATCTACGCTTATATTTCCTGCAAGCACCCAAAGGGATGAAAAATTTGATTTCAACTAGGAACAATTTGATTACATATTCTTCATCCTCGTCATCGATATCGCTCTGGGATTCAAGAGTTGTAATGAAATGGGAAGATGATGATGAGAAGGAGTGGGTCGACAGAGCAAAGAGCGGCAGAGGATTTGCAAGGAGAGATGAAGATGGTGATTTCAAAGGTTGGCGTGCATGATTTTGACCTTGTTGTGTCCTTCTCTATGGATCCTTCCACCATTTCTGGGTTGCTACTTTGTGACCACTACCTGGCAGGTAGGGAAAGAGAAGCTGGGGAGAATTTGTGAAAGGTTAAGAGTGAAATTTTGGTGAATGGGATGTGTGAAGGATAGGGATATTTTTGTCTATTTATCTTTTAATTTTTTTATTTTTATACTATTTTTATGTAACTATATATGTTTATAATAATGTATTCTATTTTTTTTATAACATATAAAAAATAACTAATATAATACTTTTCACTTATATATATATATAGTTATATTTATATTATATCACTAACAATTTTGTGAATTAAATAAACTTTTAAATTATTAAATAAATCTATAAATACCATATATTTTTCTTGTATGTTGTGCTATTAGATTATATATTAATAAAAAAGATAAACCTCCTCATCCCTACCAAGTCAATTCCCTTCATCTTCATGACTCACTCCATTCCTAATTGTACTATTTATCATCCTTTTCTCCCTTCAACTCAAATTAAAACAAACTTTTCTCCTTGTGACCTTAAATCAAGAAAATCCAAAAGCTTGCAAAAAAATCCTTGTTTTACTACCTTCATCAATATCTTAAGGATATTAGATTATATATTAATAAAAAAGATAAACCTCCTCATCCCTACCAAGTCAATTCCCTTCATCTTCATGACTCACTCCATTCCTAATTGTACTATTTATCATCCTTTTCTCCCTTCAACTCAAATTAAAACAAACTTTTCTCCTTGTGACCTTAAATCAAGAAAATCCAAAAGCTTGCAAAAAAATCCTTGTTTTACTACCTTCATCAATATCTTAAGGATTTGCACATTCCTACACGCCCATCCTACTTTAACCCAAAAACTCCATTCTTGATTCTTTTCAAAATCCTTACCTATATCACTAATAATGCATTGTGGTATCTTTGGGCTCTCACTATTCTCTATTCTGGAGCCATAGAATTTCTATCTCTCCTCACCTATCATTTTCTTAATTAAGAAGAAAACAAAAATTTCAATCTCTAGATTCTCCTTGAGTAGTTTTCACCATTATACTGGTAGCGTCAGGAATTACAAAAAATTATTTCTCTATATAATATGTGGAATGATCCTAAAACTAGCAAGAAAGCTACTAGTATCTTCATCATCCATCATTCTTATTAGGCCAACAGGAAAAATATGCATTTAACAAGGAATTATGCTTATGACTGGAACACCTTTATTAAATGGCCTAAATAGAGAACTAAAGCTCTTAAGTATCTAAAAATGTTCTTATGTGAAATTAATAATTATCAAGAGTATAAGTTTGTATTCTACACAACATTAGGTCTGTTCCTTGGAGAATTTATCCCTAGAGAACCAAGACTATCAGAAGTTAATCTTCCAAATACTGAAGTCTAGACTCCAACACAAATGGCCAACACTCTGCAAGGCTCTTGTTCACAGTTACAGCCAACACAACTCTAAGATGAACACATGTAAGATTCTCAAGACCTAAATGAGCTAGATAATTTTGATAAAGTTGAAGAATGGCTAATGACACATTTTGGGAAAAGGACAGTATTGATAGCTTTGAAAATGAGGACCTAATCTTATCTCCTTCACATAAACTCATAAAGAAGGGATAAGGCTTATCTTCTTGCCAGGCTGTCTCATGTGTAATAATTATCCTAGTTTGTCACTTTGTTTTGTATGCTTTTGGCACAATCCTTACAATATGTAAAAATAACTTTTATTAAAGTGTGTCTATACTATTATAAAAGTTGCTTGTCCATTTGTAATAGCCCCTAGTTATAAGTAGTGTGCTTCTCCTCAGTTGCGATCAAGAGAAGTCTTGTATTCCAATTTGTTCAATAAAAGTTCTCAGTATTCCCTATGACTTCTCTCTAAAGATTTTCTTCTTTTGAAATCTTTCAAAATGAATCTCTTAGAACTATCTTGCCTATACAAATATACAATACATTTACCTTGCATAAGAATCCTATGCATCAGAAAGTATTGACAAGGAAATAATTTTGTCAAAAGTTTTCACCTTGCCTATGAGCTCTTTAATCAAAAAGTTTTTTAAGAAGATCAAAAGAATGATTGATCCTAAAAGGTTAGGACAAGAGAAAAGCCTAGAGGAAGAGAGGCTATTAGTCTAAGAATTTTTGGAAAAAGATTCTGATGACTCTAATTGGGAAACTAGAACAGATTATTTTGTGTTAAAAAGACAAAGCATAAAACCTATCCCTAGAAGATTAAAGGATAAGTGTGAACATCACCTAGATTACTTATGTTAAGATTGTCTTCCTATTACTCCTGAAGAGAGAAAGAAGGTTGCTCAAATAGCACATCCATTCCTTTTAGTGTATGTTCAGAAGCACCCTAATCTTATAGTGTTTCATGAATGATATCTCTCTTAAAAAGATCTTCAGAAGGTGAGATGGAATTAACTCAAATGAACTTATTTTCACTTGAAATTTTTACAGTATGTAGTTCACATCCTAAACTTTTCATAGACACCTAATTTGCACAAAATAATGTAGTTTAGCCAAAGTTATAAAATTTTGAAGTTTGATTCATATTATGGTCAAAAGGGGCTAAAATAGCTATAATGCTCCCTTGTGTAAATAGAGCTTGATTTATGTTCAAATATGTTAAAACAAATGTGTCTATGGAGTTTATGGGATGAAATGAAAAAAAAAAATTTAAATTTGACCTTTACAGTTCCATTCTATATGAGAATACTATGTAAAGCATGCTAATGGTCTTGTTGTAGTGAAAATTTGATATTTCTAAAGATAAAAGATCTGAATATGACTGTGTATATGTGGTTATTCTACCACCAAGATTGAGATAGGATTAAGCTATGTCAATATAAGGACTGAGATTATATCTTGTTGACAAAGTTGAAGATCTTATAAATAAGATCTTTAAATTCAATGGTTGGATAATATGCTATTGACAGGCCTAAAGATCTTGTCAACAAGGCCCTAAATTTAGTAAAGAGAAATCTGAAACCTTATCAATAGGATTAGTTATTTTACAATAAGGTATTCTTTAATTAAGAAACTTAAGAAAGAAAGCTGAGATCCTATCGACTCGACCAACACCTTGTTGACAAGGTTTTCTATCATGGGAAGTTATAACACATAATATGTGATGGTTTTGTTAGTGTGTATTTAATGAATCTTGTCGAAATGTCAAGGTTATAAGATAAGAACATGTGTATAAGTATAAGACCATAATTATATGGCATTTTGATGCATAAATGGCCCTTAGTATATGGTTTCACATATGTAAAGATTTATGGTTTATATGTATAAATGGATATGGGATAGCCAAATTTTGATGCAAGCCATATTACATGTGAAGAATTGAATGGAAATATGGTATAGATGGATTAAAACTTTCTCAAGAAAGAGATTGCATATTAGAGACCAATTGGACCACTTTATAATCAAAGTTTAATCCAAATGAGCCATAAATTGCATCTTTAACCTTAAAGAACCAATGACTTAGCTTGGGGCTGAAACTTGGCATAAAAATAGACAATTATAGAGCTTTTTAACAAGTCAAAAATGGGAGTTTTTTGAGTTTTATAGAATATTTTATGAATTTTTAAAATTCAAAAAATTATGCAGAATGCTTGTATTATTCATGTCTATAACAGTTCTATTTTTCATGTTTTTGAGGGGTCAAATGAATTCAATTAATCATGAAATTTTCAAGTATAAAATTCATATCCTAAACTTTTCATAGACATCTAATTTACACAAATCGGAGTTACGTAGCCCAAGTTATAAATTTTTGAAATTTGAGTAGCTAACAAGATGTATGAAATTTGATATATTCTTCCTATTATTTTTCACAAGATAAGGGTAAAAGAAAAATGTTTTCTATAATCTATGCAATTGAGCCATAAGTAGTTTATAAAATTTATTGCGTCTTACTGACAATTTCAAATATTTAGGGTAAGATGTTCAAATTTAGGCCATGAGAATATTGACCGTCAAGTTTGGGTAGAAATTGAATGTGTGTATGTCAAGTTGCCCCATGTGGGCCAAGTACAAGTTATCAATAAAATGAAATGGTCAGTTATGAATGAAGATGGCAATTCTGCTAGCCATCTAGAGTATTATGGAAGCAACTTAGGACTATAAAAATTATGGAACCCCTCCTTTTTTTCGTTGTATATATGCAAATATTGGTTTCATGACCTAGCTAGAATAATGTTTTGTCTAATAGAACATTGAACAAATGCTATAAGATATATGGGATGTCTTGACTAAACTAACTCTATGACAATATAAATATATGTGAAATAGTTTATCAAAATAGTTTACATTCTTATGTATAGATTTGAGTAATTTCTTCACTTGTGAAATTTAAAACTTTAGCTTTCGTAACACTCAATAATTAACTAATATAATAAATAGTTAATAAGGGGTTTACACACATAGTGTCATTGCATTTTATCATATATCACATTCCAACTAGGTGCACCTAGGGTTCTAACCAGATCCCTATTTATCTCTTTTAAATAGACAGTAAAGGAGAATACATAAATAACATGAAATAACTTAGAAGAATTAATATAGAATAAATAATGATAAATCATAGAATTGACATAAAGGAAGTGGTTTGGAAAACAAAAACCATAAAATAGATGAAAGAGAAACCTTAAAAATAAAATAAAATATTATGAAAATTAAGATAATTAAGCAAAGATATAAAACAATCAACTTAAAACAAAAAATTAAGAATTTCACCCTCTTCATTACCTCGCATACATATACATAAGCATTATCACCTTCACTTTGCATACTCTCACTTGCATTTCACATTATTGCACAACTTTTGTTTCTTAGATATGTAACTTTCATTTCACATGTATTTCATTCCACAACTTTTACCAACCATTGACCGCAACTCAAGAAATCCATCTATTCCGTTACTGTCAAATTCTCTACACACACACGCACACACACACATACATATATGTACATATATTATGCAGATGAAAATATTAAAACCAATGACTTGTTTCTCTAATAGGTTTGTAAAGTGTGGAAAACTTAAAATGAAGATTTGGCAAGAAAATATAATTAACGAATGAACAAAAGTTGTCACTTCATTATTTATACATTCACTGATTGGAGTGGATAGTAGAGGTCCTTACGCTTACTAATTCAAGGTAGAACTTCAATTGAAGGAGTCTCCTTAATGCTACTTAAAATTATATTCTATATGAAAGTAACATATATTTATCAATCTCACTAAATTCACCACCTAGTACCTAAAGTCTTCATTTTAGTCTAAGTCTTCTATCTATACTACAAACCTTAAATATAGATTTTCAAGATAGACTTCCATAATTCAAATTAAGCTTAGATTTTACAGCTTAAGGGAGGAAGATGGAAGTGTGAATTCACCACACCATTTTTGGCATTTGGCAATAGTTGTCATGTCAATAGCATTAAAACTATTGCCTAAATGGGGAATAAGGAATGATTTTTTTAGTGCTACAAATAGAGTGTACTTTATGCAATAGTTTAGTTGCAACACCTCATAATTGTTTTTAAAATTGAAATAGGGAATGGTTTTCAAGTGTTTCCTATCATTTCTAATTCAACTAAAAGTTTAAGTATATGGCATATAAAATTTAAGTTTGTAATGCTTCAAAACTATTCCCAAAACTCAAATAAGGAACAATTTTTAAGGAACAGTTTTTAACATTGCCTATCGTTTCTATTTTTAGCAATGGTTTAAGTATGTGACTTATAAAATTTAATTTTACAACACCTCAAAATCGTTCCCAAAACCTAAATATAGAATAGCTTTTAGATGTTGTTTATTGTTTCTATTTGAAGCAACAATTTAAGTATGTGACTTATAAAATTTAATTTTGCAACAAATAAAAACTATTCCCAGTAATTTTGGGACAATCACAAAACTATTGCCTAAATAAGGATGAGGGAATGTTTTTTAATTGTTGTAAGTAGAGTATATTTTATTTTAATTTTCAAGTGTTTTATAAAAGCAAAAGGTCAATCCAATATAAAAATTGGTAAAGGTTAAAACTTCTAAGCCATGTAAGCATCTAGGATATATAAGATACAAAAAATTTTAGATATACTTTTTGGGCTTGAGATTTTAAATATACTTATTTTATAAAAGATGAATAAATTAAATTAGTTATAAACATGTATCTAATGAATTGACTTGGTTTCTTTTTTATTTTTTTTGAAATTACTCAAAAATGTTTCTAGATGGTAATATATTTTTGGTAATACGTTATTATAAGAAATTAAAAAAAAAAAAGAAAAAAAGAACACAAAGCCAATGTTTAGTACCATTAAATATGTAATGCCAACAAATTATGAATTTAAACCATTACTTAAATCTCTATATGGTTTGCAGCAATAATAATGTTTTTAATTATTCATCAATGTTTATTCTCAATATTTATTTTAATTTATGGGGAATTCTAGTTTGAATTTTGAGTTAAAAAATATTTTATTTATAAATCATTTTTTTACTTCCAATTTTCATTTTAATTTTTGGTTAATTGTAATTTCAATTTTGAATAGATATAAACAAAAACGAAAACAAAATAAAAACCCATCAAAAGAGGAAAGCACGCAAGGGACAAAAAACCTATCTCCCAAATTTCAACATCCCATCTTCAATCTTCTCCAACAGCATTCCTAAAGTTCTCCCCACCACTGATGAGCAGAGTTCCTGTAATAATTGGTAATTCAAAAACTGAACTAAACTCAATAAACTGATATCAGAATACTCTAAAGTAAGGCAAATTAAGTCTAAATGAGATTAAAATGCTAATTAGAATATTTTAAAATATGATTTAGAGCCTAAGTTTTGTAACATCCGGTCTCTCCATAAACGTGAGAAACGTAATGTTCAGTTTCTCTGTAAACGTCAGAAATAGGCCAAATATAAAAGGAAGTCCTCGAAATAGAAAGAATTGGGGTCAACTAAAATTATAATAAAATTTTAAATATTAGAAAATGAGGATTTGAGATTTAAGATGTCCAAAAACTAGAGCCAGAAGAGATCAGAAAATTTGTCAAAGGAAGTATGGACATTTTGTAATTTTTGAAAAATTTTGAAAACTCACAGGAGGGCTTTTTAAACAAAAAATTTGAGTTTTTTGGATTCTTAGAGGCCTTAAATACCATGGGAACTCCTAAAATAATTGAAACCCTTCCGGTGAGCGATTTTGGCTGTCGGATGACCAAAACTTTGACTGAATAGTTCGGAATGGTTTTAGATCTTTTTTGAGTGATTCCAAAGGCAATTATTATGATTAAGAATCTAAGGAATGTGATTGAAAAGATGGATTTTGAAAAGGAGTTGAAATGAGACCAAACGGATAAATCATGGATTATGGACTAAAATGAAAAGTTAAAAAAGTATGTTAACTTTACCATTTTTCTTTTAAAATGACATCCAGCCCTTCTCCTTCCTCTCCACCGATGTTTTTCTGGTCTAAAACAGATTTGAAAGTGGCACACCAAGGGAAGAGAAGAAGGAGGAAAAATTTAAGTCTTTAGGTATGGAAATTTGCTTGTTTTTCATGTTTTCTCTCCACCAATCTCTTTTCCTCTTTTTCCCTCTTCTTCTCCATGATTTTTCTGAAGTTTTGAGGACTGTTTTGAAGGGAGAACAGAGGGGAAATTTCAAAAATCAAGTAAGAAGGCCAAGGAAGGCAAAGAGCAAGCAAAGAAAAGTAAGAAAATAAGGTAAAACTTTCATTCTTTGGTAGTTTCTTCCTCCCCCTTCCTCTTGCACGAATTTGGCCACCATGAGCCCAATTCTTAGGGGCTGTTTTCTACCTAATTCATGGAGGGATTAGAGATTTTAAGTGGCAAGGATTAAGAATGAACCAATAGAATCAAGAAAGGAGTATTAGGAAATAAGATAGAATCATTAGGGATCCAAATGCTCCTTTGCAAATCTGATTTTATATGAATATTTTTAGGCTTAATTGAATGTTAAAACATGCTCCTAAGACCCCTAAGAGGCTCCCCACATGCTTTCTCCTTTAAGAAAACAAAGAGAACTCCATGGAAAGCCAATGCACCCATAGTCTCACTCTAAGCAAGTTCACCTAGCTAGGGAGAGTGTTAAATTTTTCTAAGGCCGTTTTCGAGTCATATATGGTGAATGAATATAAGAGGAGGCCTTGAAAAAAATTTAGAACTCAAAGAAAGTGAATTGGGGTCATAGGTTCCATATTATAACCTAAAGAAGTAACATAATACTAGGCCCTTTGTTTTAATGGTATGGTGGCTCCAAAAGGCTTAAAAAGAGTTAAGAATCATAATTGAGAGGAAAGAATGAGCCTAGAAGTTATTTGAGGAGTGTTGCTTCATTAGGCACCATTATGGACCATCATGAAGCCTCTAGAATAATCTAGGGCTTAAGCAAATTGTATAACTTTAGAATATGTTTCATGAACCTAATTAGCTCCCTTAAATCATGTCTAGGCCAAGAAAAACCATCTCCACCAAATTGTGGGTGTATAGCCGAGGCAAAGGAGGGAAATCCAAGGAGAAAAGTGTATAAATTTGCACAAGGTAGCTCTCTCCACTTTCTCTCATGCATGGATGTGTGTTTAACTTGTTTTAGAATGTGTGTATGTATATTTTCAAGTTATGAAAAGTATGCTAACATGCCTTTACATGCCATGATTCTTGATGTCATGTTATGTTTTAAATGACTACATGATATTTGTATGAGTTTGCTTGAGTGTGGAGAGGCCAACAACTCTTCCCTTTGGTAAGGATGAGCCAAGAACTCTTGAGCTTGGTTGAGACAAAGCAAAGAGTCTCCCAAAAGCAAAGTGGGCTCACAAGAGTATGATTGAGTCCAAAGTGCTTAAGAAATGGGTGAGGCAAGTCCAAAACTCATGAGGAGAAGTGTGAGGCCAATCCAAATACTTGGTGAGCTCTTGAATGATTTGTATGAGTTGCTCACATGCCAAGTTTGCTTTTAAAATGTCTATGGCTTTTATTTTCTCCATCCATGTATTTGTAAATCTTGCTTGCACATATTATGTATGATTGAATGGAAGATGAGCTATTGGGATTCTTTGAATCTCATCCTCTCCTCTCTAATGATCTAACATGCTAGGTGGACTAAGTAACTATGGTGAAAGGAGTTAACATCAATGAAGAAGGAAGAATGACAAGTTTATGTCTAACTTTATCCATTTTGAAACCATAATTGTGTCTCTTGATGTATATGATGTTGTAAATATGTTATGAACCTTGAGACATGTATAAATATGCAATTATGTGACGTTTATAACTATGGATATGATGTATGAGAAATACAATTTGAGTATGTAATGCCAAATTATGCAATTTGGAAGTTTGATGTAAATGTGCATAAGTGTGGGTGAGAAGGCCAAAATGAGATATATGAGGTTTATGACTATTTGGGCAGCTCACACAAGTCTTAAATGTACTTTTGGACTTGCCTAAAAGGTGCCAAGACCAAGGGAAATCCATTTGGCAACTTTGGTACCCTATATAGAGCCAAAATTGACCATTATGGAACCTTAGGTCACTTTTTGGCCAAATGAGTTAGGTTTGATCTGAGATTTGGCATGAAATTAGGTATCATTGAGATATTTTTGGGAAGATAAAGAAGATAATTTTTGGAGGTCTAGAGAATATTTGATGAATTTTCAAAGTTTGGATTTTCTATCGATTCTAGTATATGTACTGTTCACACTGGCAGATTTGTATTCTGTGTCATCCGATAGGAAAATGATGTCCAATACTTGTGAAATTTTACAGGCATAAACTATAGGTCATAATCTTTCTGCGTCCACCAAGATCACCTCATTTGGAGGTTTGAGAAAAGAGTTATACATTTTTTAAGTTGGCTGTCAATAGCAGTGGCACCCCATAAGTCCAGTCACTGTTCTATAAATTTCCAATGGCTAAACGTATTGGTTTGGTTTTGGAATTATTTTTAATAGAACTTTAACATTTTTAGATTTCCATAATGGCCAATGTGTATGATTTTGATTTTTATAGAATTAGTTACGAATTTTAGAAGTTTGTATTAGTAATCTGAAACAACAGCCATGGCAGCAGCAACCTCTGGACCTTTTTGGATGTCAAACATCCTCTTTAATAAATTTTATGCTCTAGAAGTATTTTTATCATAAAGTAGACATCCCAAGCTTTCCAAAATGACCAAGAACACATGATTTTGATTTTTCTAGATTTAGTTATGATTTTTCAAAGTTTGCTTAGAAATGAGGCCAATTCTGGCCGAGTATGAGTCTTCATGTTCTATGCCCCATTTCGGTTTTCACGAGTTGTACGCATGCTTTTGAGTTGTAAATGAGTTGTAATAATGTGATTAAATAAGAGGATGCATAATATGAGCTCACACAGTCCACGTGACACCGAATAGAATTTTTTAAGTATGATGCAACACAAAGAAATCCATTAGTTTTTCCCTTTTTCCTTATTCTTTCATGAACATAATGAGATGAGGCATGTGTATATGATGAGATGAGTTAGGAAATTATGGTGTTATAAGGTTCGCCTGGAATCAAAGCCAAAACAGCCAAATAGAAAGGGGTAGAGGCTAGTGCCATTTTTATAAATTCGAGCAACTTTTGAAAAACTCAAAGGAGGGATCTTTAAATAAAATTTTGAGTATTTCAGGGTTCTCAAAGGCCTTAAAAACTATAAGAACCCCTAGAATGGCCAAAACTCCTTCGGTATGTATTTTAAAGTGTCGATTGCCCAAAACTTTGACTAAACGATTTGGTAAGGTTTTAAATCTAATTTAGGTGAAACCAAAGGAACTTTATGAATTAGAGAACTTATATTTCATGATGGAAAATATGGTTCTTGAAAAAGAGTTTAAATGAATCCAAATGGAAAGAACCAAGAACTAAATTAAAATTTTAAAAAATGTTATAATTGAGACCTCTTGGTCCTTATATCACGTCCTACTTTTGCTCAGCACCCTAATTGACTTTCGTATGTTCCAAAATAGATCTAAGAGTAGCTCAAAGTGGCACACAAGAAGAGAGAGCAAGGGGAAGAGAATCAAGCCTTGAAAGTGTAAGATTTAGCTACTTTTTCATACTTCTTCCTTTACTAAACTTCTTTTCCTCTTTCTCCTTTCTCTTCTTATGGTTTTGGTGACTTAATTGGTACTATTTTGTGGCTAGTTTAGTAGAGGGAAGAGAGGAAATGGGGAAATTCTTGGAAGTATAAGAAATTGCATCTTGTGAGCTTTAAAATAAGGTAAGAAACCACGGTTGAACTTGCTTCTTCTTGTGTGTACTATTTCGGCCAAAACAAGGGGTCTATCTAGGGAGTTTTATTTTGATCTAAACTTGATAGAAATTGAGGTTTTGAAGCCTAAGGAATCATATGGAAGCAATAAGATTCAAAAAGAACCTATAGATAACAAGTTATGAAAATTAGGTTTTTGATTGCACTTAGGAATTTATGAAACTTTCTAGAAATGATTTAATTTGTGTAAGAGCATTTTTGAATCCTCAAGACATCTAGGAAGCTTCATAAGTGGCAAATTCCCTAGGAAAATCAAAAAAACTCTATGGGCTCTCACTTAGCATCATGTCTCGACCAAGCATGAAAGACAATACTTAGGGAGAGTTTTTTTTAATTCCAAGGATAGAAATAATCTAGAAATGAATAATAAACACCAAAGGAACCATTAATTTGAATTTAGAAATCAAATTTTGAAAGTTGGAAGTTTAGGTTCCTTTAGGCATAAAGAAGTAATTTGATATTTAGCTCCTTGAAATAAGTTTGTGATGACTCTAATGAATTTAAATGGACTCATGTGACTTAGATTGAGTAAGAAATTAGAGCCAAGATTATGAATTATATGAGTTGCTTCATTATGCCCTTGTATGGAACCATAAGTATGACATAAACTAGAAATAGCTTGTGTAGACTTTATGTAAGGCTAGAGATGATTCCATTAATATGTTTGTGTCTTGTGTAATATGTCAAAGCCAAGCAAATCAAACCTCCTCCAAGTGTGTGTTTGAGGCCGAACCAAGGAGTTAGAGAATCAAGGAAGAAATTATGTTTCTTGAACCAAGATAGCTCTTCATCCATTATTGTATGTATTTCTTGGTTGTCTGATTGTCATTAAATACTTGCATGTGTGTTTGAATTATGATACATGCCATTAGCTATTGGTTTAATGCTTTGGTACCATTATATTTCTTAAATTGTGTTTTAAATGTGAGATAGCTCTTGATGGGTAAGGTTATGCCAAAAGTCCCTTGGATTGGGTGAAGTGAAGCTAAAAGTTCCTAAGTAAGGGTGAGACAAGGCCAAAAGTCTCATAAAATGAGTAAACAAAGTCAAAAGTCCTTAAAATAAATGAGACTAGTCCAAAAGTCCCACATAATTGAATCAGGATAGACCAAAAGTCCTTAGAGCTTGATTTTGATCTTGATATGTTTATATGATCTTCAAATATGTTTGTGATTGGTTGTTGGAAGCATTTGATACATGCTTGTGTTCTTTGATATGATAACATGCCATATATGCTTACTTGAAAGGGTGAATAAGCTATTGGGATTCTTTAAATCTCACTTTCTCCCACTTTCTATCTACTCTTGTTTAGGTGAAGCCTAAGGAAGCAAGAATGGAGGCTAGGGAGTGTAATTTGTATTACTTTGATAATAGGATAGTTTTCATGTAATTTGATGTTAAAGTATGTATGTATAAGTTATTTATGGGTTGTAAACCTTTGATCATATGTAAAAGTATATGGATATATTGTACGTAATGGATATGGAGTCAAATGTATGAGAAGGTAAGTTTTTGACATCCTTGGACCATGGTATGCTTGTGTATATGAACAAGTAGAATGATAGTTTTGAGTTCCATGATAAATTAGACTTGTTATGATGCTTCTATATACTATATTTGAGCTTTTGGACGTGCTCAAGTGGTCACATTATATGTAAGAAACCATTTTGGCTCAATTAGAACCAATTGTACCTCTTTTTGGACCATAATCTTGCCCTAAACCAAAACTAGACCAAATGGATGGATTTTGGCATAAAATTTGATAGATATTTAGATCTCATTTAAATATTTTATAGAGTTAAAAAGCATAATTTTTGGAACCCTAAAGAATTTATTATAATTTTTCAAAGTTAGTTAAATTATGTAAAAACTGTTAGGGTACTATTCATTTGGTTAGTCTAGTTTTTGATATCTTTAAGGAGTCAAATGAAGTTCAATACTTATAAAATTTTACAGGCACATAATTGACATCATTAGCTTTCCATAACCACCAAGATCACCTAATTTAGAGTTCTGTAATGGGAGATATGAATTTTTGAAGTTGCTGATTTGCTACAAGATAAGAACCAGACCTAGCTACTATTTCATTAGGATTTTGTAGGCCAAATGTAATTGTTTTAATCTAAATTTTTACAGTAGTTAGATAATATTTTGAGCTTTCCAAAGAGTTCAAGTTTGCATAATTTGGACTTTTCTAGCTCAAATTATGAATTTCTAAAATTTGTGACCAAATTAGAACCTATGGAAATGCAAGAGAAATGTTAATTTTGTTTTATATGGTCCAAACACGAAATGCATGCTTCAAATTGTGATGTTTTTAGTAGAATAAGTGTTTTATGAATGAGATATGAGTTTGGTAAGCCCAAATGGTTCATTTAACCAAAAATGAATAAATTTGACTTATGATGCTGGCACTTTCCCCTGCTAGAAGTAATGATTTTATGAAAATTGATGCTTTAGGCCAATTATGCTACAAACTAAATGATATATGTATATGGTATTATAGTTCCAATGAAGCTCCTGATAGAAATTAGTAAGATTGTAGAAACTTGGATCATTTGGAAGTAGGGATTGTAGAAACACTTTATGTAATATCCAGTTCTTTGAGAGCAAGAGAAAATGTGGAAATAGCATGAAGTATGGTAGCAGACCTAGTTAATTTAAGGGCTAAGATAACATCTCGTTACCTGGGTCTAAGATCTTGTCAACAAGATCCTGTAATCTGTAGTGCAAATTCTGAGACCTTTTGATAAGATTTTCGTCAGTAAGTATAAGGTCTTCTTGTATAATGTGTTAAAACTTGTATGGTATGGAATTGGGTATGGAGAGCTTTTTAAATGAAAGTTTTGAGTTCTTCGGGGTTCTCAGAGGCTCTGAAAATCATAGAAAGCCCCGAGACAATTAAAGCCCCTCCGGTGAATGTTTTCCAATACCGGTTAACCTAAATTTTGATTGATTTGTTTAGAAGGTTTTAGCTCCAATTCGAGTGATTCTAAAGGCATTTTGTTAAATTGAGAATCTAAAATTTATAATGAAAAAGATGGTTCTAAAAAAGGAGCTAAAATGAGTTAGAAACGAAAATGTTAAGAACAAAGGACAAAATAAAATTTTTTGAAAAAGTCCTTCTTAAACCCATATATATATGAGACATCCTTCTTTTCCCATCATTTTGGTCGACCAGCCCAAAAACCAAAGAGAACTCAAGAGAAGGAGGTGCACAAGACTAAGGCGAAGGAGAAGGAAAAATTTCAATAAAAAGGTAAGAAATTGTTAGAATTTCCTAGCCTTCTCCTTAGGAAATCTCTCTTCCTCCTTCTCCCCTTTCTCCTTATAGTTTTCTTAGAGTTTTTAGTGCTATTTTAAGGTTAGACCAAGGAGGAAAAATTCGCATTTGAAGAAAGGAAGCCAAAGAAAATGAGAATCAAGCAAGAAAACAAAAAAAATAAGGTAAATCTTCCATCCCATGGTAGCTACTTCCTCCCCCTCTTTCTCCTTATTTTGCCCCATGTATGTAGATGCAAAATGGCTGGAATTTTGAGAAGAAACAAGAATGAATTCTATAAATTTAAGGGAGGAGAGTAAGAATATGCAAAGAAATCTAAGTAAAAATCATGAATTTGCAAGATAGAAAAACTAAGGTTTTGATTGCACCTTGAACCCTATCATGAACCCTAGCCATATTTTATAATTTTTAAGTGTTCATATGAGTTCTTAAGACACCAAGAGAGCTTCCTACATGATTCTCCCATCAAAGGAAGTAAAGAAACTCCATTGGTGCCATATGGAAGTATATGCTTTGGCTAAGAAGAGTTCATGCACCTAGGGAGTGTTTTAATTTCTTTCAAACTTAGTTTTGTATCTGTATGATGGAAGAGTATGAGAAAGCCTTAGAAGAAGTTTAGAAGTCATAAAAAGTAAGATGGCCTTATATGTTCCATAATATGACTTAAAAAAGTAACGCCTAGCTAGGCTCTTAGAATTGAGTATGTGATAACTCTAAAAGGTTTAAATGGAGTTAAGAATCATAAATGAATAGATAGAATAGAGCCAAGATGATATTTTCCAAAGGTTTCTTCATTAAGTATATTATGAAACCATAAAAGAGCCTTATGAGTCACCTAGTATTTCTAGTAATTGTGTAGCCTTAGACTTTGCTTCAAGAGTATAATTAGCTTCCATATGATGTGTCTAGACCAAGAGGAATGATCTCCACCTTCTTAGGTGTGTGAGGTCAAGGGAAAAGATTCAAGACTTAAGGAAAAAGTGTGTCAATACAAGCAAGGTAGCTCTCTCCACCTTCTCTCATACATAAATGTGTGCTGACATTGTCTTGAATGCGTGTATATATGTTTTAAGTCATAAAAAGTATTCTAGTATGATTTTATATGCCATAGTATCATGATGATGCATTATGTTTTTAAATAATATTTATGATACTTGCTTTGGTTTGCTTGAGTGTGGTAAAGCCAAAAACCCTTAAGATTAGTTGAGACAAAGTAAAGAGTCTTCCAAAAGTGAGGTTGACTCCCAAGAGTAAGGTTGAGTCCAAGAACCTATTAAAGAAATGGGTGAGGCTAATCCACTTACTTGGCAAGCCTATGTATGCTATGTATAACTTTTTCAAATGCCAAGAATACTTCTTATATGATTGCACATGTTAAAATGCCTATGCATGCATTTTTGAGACTTGTATTGCATGCTTTATGTATGATTGAATGGGAGATGAGCTATTAGAATTCTTTGAATCTCATTCCCTCCTCTCCAATGTCTTAACATGCTAGGTGAAACAATTGAGCAAGGTAATGGAGGCCATCAAGTTTAGAAGAAGAAGATGGACATTAAAGTATATGAATATGCCTAGTTTTACCTTCTTTTTAGCCATACATATGGCATATGATGTAATCTCATGATGAAATTATTATGCAACCATATGAACATATGTAAATACCCAAATGTATGATGTACGAATAAAATTTGATGCCAAATGTATGAGATAGCATGTTTTGGGTATTGATTGACAAGTTTAGCTCTTGAATTGTTGATAGATTAGTATAATGGCCAAATTGAGATGTGTGAGGTTTAAGACTACTTGAGCAATTCATACAAGTCATGTTCATACTTCTAAACTTGCCTAAGAGGTGCCAAACTCAAGAGGAGGCCATTTGGACTAAAGTGACTCTTGATAGGGAGCAAAAATGACTATTCCATGAGACTATGTCACTTTTAGTCAAAATGAACTCTTCTTGATCTGAAACTAGCATGCATTTATAGCCTGTTGAGAGATTTTTGGAAAGCTATAGAACAGAATTTTCAGAGTTCTAGAGAATATTTGATAAATTTTCAAAGTTAAAAAATTTTCTAAATTTGGTCTATGTAATATTCACACAGGTCCAAAAATGAAATCTGTCACTGAAGGGGTAAATGATGTCCAATTGCCACAAAACTTTATAGGGGGAAACTAGACACTCCCAGTTGACTTGTGCTAATTATAAACACCCAATTTTGGTGTTCAGAGAGGGAGATATGAATTTTTAAAGTTTCTGTCGAATATCAGGCGTCCAGACTGACATCATATACTGTTGATTAGTTTTCAATAACTGGAAGTGCCTGAACTAGTCTAGCATTATTTTTTCCCCCTAGTGAATATCTGTAGCTTTCCAGATTGGTATCATTTGCATGAATCAAATTTTTTTGGAATTAATTGGATATTTTTGAAGTTTGCTGTAGAAATCTGTGATAGTATCAGTAGACAACCAAACCTCCATCCCTTTTTGAATGTCAAATGTCTTCTGTATGGTGTTTCATGGCCTATTCATATTTTTAGCATAAAGTAGACATGTGTAGATTCCAAAATGGTGAAGAACACATGATTTTGATTTTTCTAGAATTAGTTATGATTTTTCAAAATTTGTGACAGAAAAGAGAAAATTCTGGCTAAAAATGCAAACATGAGTTTCATGTGCCCCCTTACTTTCCGCGAGTTGTAAGCTAATTTTGGCAATGGAAATGAGTTGTATCCATGTATCTAAATGTGAGAATGTGATACATAAGTCTATACCGCCTATGGGACTCTGAAAGAAAAATTTTACCCATAAAGAAATGCATCTTAATTCATGACTCTCTATGCCACTAAGTTATTTCCATAGAAAATATATGAGATGAAGCATGGGAATTGCATGAATTGAGTCTTAAAAGTATGGTGTTACACTTTACCAACTAGAGAGAATTTTCCCACCTAGTTTCTTTGACATAATGGTTCACCTGGCAAATGAGGTGAGATTAGGTGGTTTGATTCAATTTCATTGGATGTATCCACTTGAAAGATATTTGTGTAGACTGAAGTCTTATGTTCACAACAAGAAACATCCAAAAGGATCTATTATAGAGGCATATTTGGTTGAGGAGTGTTTGACTTTTAGCTTAAGGTATTTACATAGTGGTGTGGCTATAAGGTTAAAGAGAATGAGATAGAATAGTAATAAACTTAATTCATGTCAAAATGATGTTTGTATCATAGGCGATCCTACAAGGGCAAAGCAAATCATATCACTAACTAATAAGTCATTGAACCAAGCCTATAGATACATATTATTCAACTATGATGATGTCCAACAATACATTCGGTACATGCTTATTACATATTATTCCTTTAACAATCATTTAACATAATTTATGTGCAAATTACCTATGATTCCTTTAACAAAACTTCTTATATACTAGTAATAAATAATGTTATTTTTGTTGTAGAGAGCATGAGGATATTGTTAATAATTACCCTAAAAAAAGAAAGTGAAGCAAAGCTAAAAGTCAAAATAAGGATTTCATTTGATAGTTTAAAACTTATGTTAGGAATGATGATGTATTAGATTAGATTAAGGAACTGTCTAGAGGACTAAAAAACTAATAAAAAAGTTTTTGAAGTATCTTATTATTGGATATAGATTTTATATTAGAAGGCATGATGAAAGATGTAACACCCAAAATAGCACTATGACAAAGAGGCAATAACTCAAAGTTCTGCAAGCTCAAAGGATGAAAGACCAAGAAAACATTGTCTAACATACTATAAAGCAATAACTGATATGATTGAGTTAGATTATTATAGATATTGTAAATATATGTTATTTAAATGTGACTAGTTTAAAGTTGAAGAAGATATTTATGGATTTAAATGTGTTCACTTTAATGAAAGATGCTACAATGAACATCTTTTTATGCTAGCATCTTAAGTGAACTAATGCTTTTATTCCCAAGATCCTTTTGATGAAAGTAGGCATTATGTTATGAAGACAATTCCAAAGGACTTATTTAATATGGGAGATCAATCAAATATTAGCAAATAATGTTAGTGGGGTGAGCCATCTGATCTTCCATTCAACCTTACTATACCAACTAATGTGGGTAAATTAATTTAGTTAGGAAAGATGTAGTAGCTACTATCATTATTAAGCCTTTACCTATGTTTTATGGCCAACCACATGAAACTAGTTATGAATAGAACTCTGATTTTGATGATAACACAAGGGATTATATGGAGTAGCTTCTGTAAAACAAAACAGCAGTAGGTTGATTTTTATAGTTTATTTCTAATATATATATTTTCATTCCTTCTACATTATAAATAACTAATAATTACATCACATTCTTTTTTGTAAAAATATCTTGTTGGTGAAAGGGATGAAAATGAAGAGCACTAAGATAGGTATCTCTTATATATCTTTTAGATCAAATAGTTTTGTTGTGAACTTTTGTTAGAAGTTTATATGATAGAGTTAGATCTTTGAGTCTTTTGTTGGATGTTGATATGGAATAATATATATCGTGGAATGAAATTTCTTTTACAGATATTAAAGATACATAAATGACTTTCAAGTTGCATTTGTGGAATGTGATTTATGTTTCAACAAAAGTGTCCCTAAAATATGAAAATAATAATAATAATTTGTAGCCTATTACTAATAGGAAATGATTTTTTATTATATTTCAAAAGAAGGACATTTTGCCAACAATAAGAAAACTATTGTCTATTCCTTAAAGGCAACAATTTACTTTTGTAGTTAAAAAGAAACAAGCATATTGCCAACATTAAGAAAGCCAATGTTTTCAAAAATGAACTGATCATTGAACCAATAAATGTATTAGTTCAAAGTTCATTAGTTCGACCCTAATTAAACTGTGGTTAAACCAATGGTAGTAAATATATGTATATATGTATATATATACTTAATATAACTTTAGTATTATTTTATAAGTATATTTATATAAAAGTTTGCATTCCTTTACAAACACTTGAAGTAGTAACTTGGCAATAGTGCTACTTACATTTCTCATGGTCTAGGGTTCAAATTCCATAGTTGCATTCACAAATTTTGGAAGGAATAATTAATATATATATATATATATACATATATACATATAAAAGTTTGCATATATAAGTTAAGAAACTTCTGCAAGTGAAGCGGCATCAATTGTACCTGGAGGTTTAGGGAGGGAGTTTGAATCTAGTGGAAGTAATTTTGTCCAATTTAACAAGGAGGACCAGTTCAACCTATAAAAAAGTACCAATTTTCATCCAAAATTTGATTTTTGACCAACACTGATTGATTCTTAGAGCCACCAGTTTTTAGGCTTCTCTAGATTGGACCACGGTCTAGTTCACTAGTTTAACAGTTGAACTAGCCAATCTAATACGATTTTTATTACTATGAAGAAAACTATTTCCTATTTATAGGTAAAAATTTCTTTTTATAGTTTAAAAAAACATAATTCCAACATTAAGAAAATTGTTTCTTATTTCTTATAGACAATGGTTTTTTATTGTTGCCAAGAAAGGCAATAGTTAAACCCTTTTGCCATAGTTACTAGTTGGAAATCAGTGCCTATTATTCATGCAACAAGTTATTATTGTTGCCTAAAATGGCAATAGTATAAAACTGTTGCCTTAGCAGCTAGGTAAAAACCATTGCCTATTATCTTACTAAAGGGAATGGTTTTTAAAAAACTATTGCCTTAAACAATAAGTAATAGCATAATATAGTATAGTTAAAAACATTTCCTAAACAATTAGGCAACACTTTTAGCCTTTTAAACAATGGTTTGTTAGCATTGCCAGAGGCAAAAAATGTAATAATTTAACACTTTGAAGGATCGAGTCAAAAACCCTAAATTTAGAGCATCACCCACGATCAGCTTGGGTGGAAGAAGAACTGCATAATTAAGCATCATTTAAGGTGAAAAAAAAAGCAAAATGGAAGGAAGAAAATGAAAAGAAAAGAAGGAAAGCTAACCTCATCATAAATTCATGATTCACAGCCATTACACAGGGAAGAAGAAGAGGAAAAGGATGAAAGGCAATAACATAAGGATAGACAAATCCCACAATTACTGCTTTTCAATGCAAAGAAACATAAAGCACAATCAGAAATGAGAAACTAAAGTTTCATGAATGAATGGAATGAAAAGAGAGGAAAGAATAAAAGAAAAAAAAAAGAGAAAATAGAAGGAAAAATTAGGAAAAGTAATAGAAAATACTTGATTTTTCCACTAGGATCAAAATAAGATACATGAAAGATTGTTTTTCTACACTGGAAGTGAAATAAGAATTCCCTAAAAATTTGAAGTCTCAAAGCCAACCTATTTTACAACTTTGAGAAACAAAAGTATCCTTATTGATATAAGATAGATACTAAGGTAGCTTTTTAAGATAATTTCCAAGCTCTAATTATTTTAAAATTAATTAGTCTTTGTTTACTAGCCGTAAAGTATTTATTTTACATTAATAGGCATTATTTTAATTTCATACTTCAATTGTTCACTATTAGAGATCTTATTGCAAAATAAAATTTCAAGGCATTACAAGCAATAGGCTAATCCTAGAAAGTAACTTGGTGTACATTGAAATCAACTTTAGCCAAAGTTAATTATGGTTATAAGTATAACAACATATTAATTTAGCCTTACTTTTCCATACATTATACCCCATACATGTTTCATACATAGATTTCAAGAAAAAATATATTGAAATCATGGATCATTATAGCGTGTGTAGCATTTTAACTATTCAAATTTTTCTTTGTAGACCCCATGGACTCTCCAATATCATCTCCTACTCATATTCCATCTAAAAAAGTCATAAACATCATGAAACATCTCATGCAATTCGGATTTAGAGCCCTACACATCAGAAAATGCATGCTTATCTTCGGACTCAGAATTCAAGTTTCTATCACCAACTTTGAAAATTCATAACTAAATCTAGAAAAATTGAAATCCAACAAATCATAGATTTATGAAAATCTCTAAATATTAAATTTATGATAAAAATACATCCAGGCCATGGAAACATCATCTTGACCACGTTTGATAGTTGTTCTGATACAGTATAATGATACAAACTTCAAAAATTCATAATTGATTCCACAAAAATCCAAATTGAGTGAACCATACCAATATGGAAAGCTACAAATGTCTAAATTAGGGAAAAAATAGCTCTAGATCCATAAAATGACAATAAGCTATCAAAAATTGATGGAACAATGCTTGGGGTCCTATTGCATTATTGATAGTAAGTTCCAACTTTAAAAATTCATTTTTCTCTCTCTAGACCTCCAAATGAGGTGTTTCAAGTTGCTATAGCTCACTGTGATTTTCTATTCTCCCCATGTAAAATTTCAAAACCATTAGAACTCGTTCTATTCTCAAATGACATGAAAATGTGAACTACTCAAGTGAACAGTACCCAGACCAAAACCAATTTCTAATATAAACTTTGAAAAATCATAAGAAATTCTATAAACTTCCAAATAATGAGATTCTTAGACCAACAAAAAGCTTTATATGAGATCTATATGTGTGCACAATTTCAACCTCAAAATTACTCATTTGGTCAGTTGGGGTTCAGCTCACAAAAAATGTCATTTTTTGTCCTAAAATAGTTCATATGAGTGCCAAATGGCCTTCCCCAAGAACCAAGACCACTTAGGCATGTGGGAAAGCTTCAAAATAAGTTAATAAAATTATCTAAGGAGTCCAAATATCCATATGTCACAAAACCACTATCCCACTTGTTCACATGCATAAGTTCTTAAAGGCACAACCATGCATTTTAATATCAAAAATCCCTAATCTCATTCATATACTTTCAATTCTCATACATACATTATACATTCATATATTTACATATGTTTAAGTGTCTATGCAACATATACATCATGAGATTACATCATTGACAATCAAATGGTTACAAAATGGCTAAACACAATTCTTTTGCCAATCTCTTCCTTTTAAGCTTGATGGCCTCCATCTCTTTGTTTACTTGGTCTACCTAGACATGTTAGGTAATGGGGAGGAAGTGAGATTCAAAGAATCTTAATAGTCCTATACACTTTCAATCATATATGATGGATGTAATTTCATGCAAAGAAATGCCATGCATGGTCTATGAGCTACATATGCATATCAAGAACATGATTTCCATTTCATAAGTATAAATATATTAAAGTAGACTCTCATGATCTCGGTTAGCCTCACCCACCTCTCTTAGGACTTTTAGACTTGCCTCACCCATTCACTTTGGGACTTTTGACTAAGCCTCATTCTTTTTGAGACCTTTGGCTTGTCTTACCCATACTAAGGGGTTTTGGGCTCATCCTCACTCTTATCAAGGGACTTTTGGCATCACAAAGTTTATTCAAATCTTATGCACACATAAAAGCAATTTAAGACACATAAATGGCACCACATATGTCCTTACTAGCTAAACATACTTTTCATAGTTCAAACACACACACAAACATCAAAAGTAAGAAAACATCCACACACATACATGAAAGAAAGGTTGGAAGTCTACTTTGAATGCAATTACACACACTTTTTCTTAATCTTTCTCCCCTTCCTTGACTACACACTTGAGAATGGGGGGAGTAGGATTTCCTTGTGTAACAACTAAAAAAATTGCTAAAATTTTTTAAGTCCTAAAATTTTTCTAAGTCTGCTGGCTACAACCCGGCTATAGCGAATATACTTGTTCGCTATAGTGAGAAATGACCTAGCTATAATGAATGTGCTTGTTCGCTATAGCGAGAATGCTTTTAGCTATAGCAAGTTTGGGCATCTCATACAAAAATCAGGGGGTTCCTCGCCATAGTGCACGCTGTAGCGAGAACAGGGATCTGGGACTGATACGTGCTCGCCATAGCGAAGGTTATTTTTTGCTATAACAAGGGTTAGTCAGGAAAAGCGTGAAAAAGGAGAATTTTGCTTCTTAAAGCATCCAAATCCTCTCTTTTTCTTTCAACTGACCTAAGTTTCGTCCAAAATAGAGAAAAAGGCTTGAGAGAGAGAGAGAAAAACTAAGAGAAGCTAAGAGAGAAGGAAGGAAACTAAAGAAGAAAGATAAAAACCTTTAAAGATCTTCATGCTTCTTCTTCTTGCCTTCATTCTTCTCCTTCTAAGTTTCCTTTCCATAGGTAGTTAAGTAAGATAACTCTGTTTTGACCTAGAATGAGTAAGAAACCCTTGAATTAAAGTGTGATAAGTTAAGAAATGCAAAGAAAGTAGAAAAAGAGTTAGTCAAAATTTTAGAGAGAGAACCCCTAGTTTCTTATATACTTTATAGGGTTTACCTTGATGAATAACCCCCTAGCCTTGTGAGTGTTTATTTAAGTTATAAGAGAGTAATTACATGCTATTTGTTATGTCTAGGCTCAAGAGAATTGGCTCCATCTAGTTGTGGTGTTGAGATCGAGAAAGACAAAGAGAAATCAAAGGAAGACTTGTGTTAACTTATAAGGTAACTCTCCACTCTTTCTTGTTACATTCTTAGATGTGTAATAGTCATTGTATACTTGTGTATATGTTTGTATTATGAGACATGCTATTTGATGTTGCCTTGATGCATTAGTACCAATATGTTTATATTTTGGGTTATGAAAATTGCTCGGGTAAGGTAGTACCAAAAGTCCCTTGTGATTGGTGAGGTAGAGCCAAAAGTCCCTAGAAATGGGTGAGACAAGGCCAAAAGTCTTATGAATAAGTGAGGATAAGTTAAAAGTCCCTAAACTAAAGGTGAGGTCATCCAAAAGTCCCTAAACTAGGGTGAGGCTAAACCAAAAGTCCTTAGAGCTCATTCTTAGCATTGATATGATATTCATGGTATGTAAATTATGTGTTGTATAATTGTGAATAGTTTGCATGCTTTGACTTATTTATATACCTTGATTGCTTCCTTGAATGAGTGTATGAGCTATTGAGATTTTCTGAATCTTATCCCCTTCCCTCTCCTATCTCATATGGTCCAAGTGGAGCTCAAGAGCCTAAGAGTGGAGGTCATGAGGCATAGATGGCCCTTTTTGACACTTTTGCATACTTTTGCATAGTTTGATGTATAAGAAAGCCAAAGTGCTCATGTATACATATTCTTTTTGAGATGTAAATACTTAAGTAAATGTAAAAGTATGTATCAATGATGTATGATCCATGTATGGAACCAAAGTAATAAAAGTATGAGATTTAGCCTCTTTGTGGATTGTATGTAGTAGTTTATTTTTGCTTATAGCATAGTGAGTTTGAGATGCATGATGATTTGGACCACTTGGGCATTTTATATATGCTATATTTATGCTTTAAAACTTGCTCAAGAGGTGCTAGAGTATGTAGGAGACCATTTACCCCTATGTTGAGCCATTTAAAGTGTCAAAACCGCCAAATTTGTGAGCTTTATCAAAGTATGACCAAATGAGCTTTTCTTGATATGAAATTTGGCATGCCTCTAGAACTTGTTGAATTGGGAAGCTAAAGTAAGTAATATTTGGAGGTCTAGGGAATATTTAGCGAATTGTTGAAGTAGGAGAATTTTCTGGTTTTGGTTATTGTACTGTGTAACTAGTCTAAAAATTGATCTATGTCATCCATAAACCAAAAAGTGTCCAATTGTCATGAAATTTTATAGGTATAAACTAAACATCTACAGTGACCTATACCAATTAGCAGCACCTCAATTAAAGGTCTGTAGAGGGAGAAATAATGTTCTAAAGTTTTGTGTCAGCATCAGGGAAGCCATCCGACCTTTGTTATTATTCCATCAGTTTTCGAGGTCCAAAAGCTAATGAAATGATCTAAACTTATTTTTTTTCCTTTATTTAACATCTATAGATTTTCAAATTGATATAGTTCACCCAAATTGGATTTTTTTTAAATTAGTTATGAGTTTTTGAAGTTTATGATAGCAAGTTGCATCAGTACCAGGGATAGCCAAACCTCTATCTCTTTTTCATTGTCAAACATGGTCCAAACACTAAGATTGGGGTTGGAAATTATTTTTAGTGTAAATTTAACACTTAGATCTTTCTAGAAAGCTATGGTTTGCTTAATTCTCATATTTCTAGAATTAGTTATGATTTTTCAAAGTTAGAATAAAAAATATGACTTTTGGGCCCGTTTTGAGAAATTACATTTTGGGGTTTTTAGCTTCATATCCGTGGTTCATGGGTTGTTTTATACTATGTATGAGTTGCATAAATGTAGTTTGAGTAGATTATATGATTGATGGGTTCACAAGACCCACAGGACAAATTATAAGCATTTAAACCCCAATACATAGCAGGAAAATACCTAGTTTACTCTTTTTCTTTAGAAATCATATGGAATCAAGCCTAAACAGAGACTAGTTAAGATTAATATATTATGGTGTTACATTTTTGGTATTAGAGCAAAGGTTCAGGCACTTTTTCTCGATGTTGGGCTCTTGAATAGTGTGATTTGCTTGTGTTTGGTGTGAATTGCTATGGAAGTGGTAGCATACATATACAGATGTGCTTATAATATGATTGTGAACTGAGGGTTGCTACTTCTTTTCAAATAAGATGGTTGAGACTAGACAGGGTAGGGGTAGAGGCAGGCTGCCTAAGGCTCAGAGAGCTAAGCCAGAGGTTTCGGTTGGGCCTGAGGATCTTCTGCGGACCATTATGGAGAGACTTGATCGGTATAAGGCCATGATGGGCCAGCACCAAGAGATGCTGGAACAACAGAGGTACATTGCCCAACAATAGCATAACGTGATCATACAATTGTAAATATCCTGGCTAGGCAAGAAGAAGCCAGGAGAGAAGCCCCTATACCTCAACTATTCATATCTGGCATTCCACCTGCACCTCCCCAGGAGCCTGTTGTTGCTTAGACCCATACGCCTATCCAAAAACTGTTGAAGTAGTTTAGGTAGAATAGTCCACCTTTGTTTGACAGGAAGTTGGATGCGGATAAGGTGGAGGCTTGGGTTATGAAGTTAGAGAAAATATTCTCGGTGATGGATTGTACCATT
Source organism: Erythrophleum ivorense (assembly GCA_026724425.1). NCBI lineage: Eukaryota > Viridiplantae > Streptophyta > Magnoliopsida > Fabales > Fabaceae > Erythrophleum > Erythrophleum ivorense. The sequence goes on along the minus strand of JAIUCV010000901.1, from coordinate 209,961 downwards.
GAGCAGAAAGCTCAGCTCGCCACTTTCATGCTATAGAAGAAAGCCGATAGATGGTGGCGTAGCACGAAACCTTTGATGGAGACAAAAAATATACATATTTTAAAGCTGCTCAAGAGTCCTAGCCTAGTTATACATTATTTCATTAGGCCTTTATGGATTTTAAAGCTGCTCAAGAGTCCATGGAGTTTGCTATTTTTCCTTGAGAGGAGAAATACTTGGGGGGCTTCTTAAGGGTCTTATAAACTCAATTGAACTCTCATATAATCTTAGGGACTCTTAAAAAAAATCAGATTTTAAGATATATTCAAAAGTCTCTATCTTTGCTATCTGGGTTTTACAAAATTTCCTTCAAGTTCTTTTACCTTTTCTAGTCCCCCATCATCTATAATCTAGATATCTTGCTTGCTTTTGATTAGAAAATACTCCCCCCTTCAGCCCTCTCCTTGGCTGAATATACACACTAAGAGAAGGAGGGGAAAGAGAGCAACATATTAAGAATGTTACCTTGGTTTCCAAATTTTCCTTGGATACTCTTTCAAGTGGTTAACTCCTCTTCTTAGAACTCCACTCTTCCTTCTCTAAACCAAATCCAAAATAGCACCAAACACAATATTAAAACCATAGAAAGGGAGGTGGGAAGGAGGAGAATCAACTTGCTAAAGGAAAAATCATGAAATTCCTTACCTTTACTTAATTTCTTCCTCCCCCTCTTCCTCCTCCTTGGTGCACCACTTCTAGAGCTTTAAGGGTCTATTTTCAGCCAGTTAAAAGTCAGTTAGAATGAGGGAGAAGAAGTTGGACATTTTCTAGAAGCCCAAAAGCCACTTTTTGTTATTTTTTACATTTTATCCCTATCCTTTAGTTTTGTCCACTTGGGCTCATTTTAACTCTTTTTTGAAAACTGTCTTTTTCATCATAAAATTTAGGTCCTTTACCATATGAATTGACTTTAGAAACACTTAATTTGGATTTAAGACCTTCCCGAACTATTTGATAAAATTTTAGGTCAACTCTTTACTGAAATTACTCACCAGAGGGGTTTTAGCTATTCTAGGGGTTCCCATGGTCTTTGGAGCCTTTGAGAACCCTAGAAAACTCAAATCTTTCTTTTAAAAGGTCTTCTTATGAGTTTTCAAAAAAGGTCTCACTATAGCAGAAAATGTCCCTCGCTACAGCGAGAGCTCATAGTTCTAGACCCGACAGTCTAACCACAGTGTGCGCTATTACGAGGAATCTCTTAGATTTTGTATGGGCTGTGTACTCACAATAGTGAACTAGTATTCTTGCTATAGCGAACTGGCATCCTGGCTATAGTGAACTGGAATGTTCGCTATAACGAGGAGACTTAAACAATTCTAGAACCTTGAATCCTTGTTTCAACAAGCTGGATGTTACAATAAGAGTTACTAGTAAGATGTATTGTGAGGAAACTAGCCTTTAATAATCTTATGGCTAATTCATTTAATGCATCCAATAATTAGATGGGGTGATGCAATTTTGATTCAAGAATCTATAAAGAGTTTCAATATATTAAAGTGACCAACTAAATAATAGCAACAACCGAAAGGAATCAAAAATTTTATTAGACTAATCACAATCTTATTTTTGAATCTAGATGTCTTTTGCTCTCTAGTCATTAAGTCTTTCTTATGTAGGTTAAAGTTAGAGTTAAGTTATGTTTACTTTTTTATTTGTTGGTTACTAGTGACTAGATTTGTAATGACCCAAAAAATAAAAGAAGGGGTTTTTTTCTTAAGGAAAATATTAATACCCATTTATCATCCTTTTCTTTCTTCTTTTTCATTATTTTATTTTCATTTTATATAATTTTATTCTATTTCCCATTATTTATTTTATTTTCTCCCTTCTCATATGTTTTTTCCCATCTTTCTTTTATTATTTCCTTCCTTCTCTTTGTTGATGTCTTGCTCCTGCTGTATTTGGTCTTCTTCCTCGTCATCTTCATGCTGGTCTCTCCTTACTATTTTGCCACCATTTAGCCACCATGACCTCCTCACCAGTATTGTATAACTTTCCCCAAGCCTTTTCCTCTATTGCTCTGTCGTTGGTGGTTTGAGAAGCTAGCTGTGGGTTGTAACATCCAATTTTTAACTAAACTATAATTGGTATGTTAATGAAAGAAGACCCTAAAGTAAAATAAACTAAAGACAAATAAAGGTAGAATGTTAATTAAAACATCAAGAAATGGAGTTATGAAATCAGTTACAAAAAGAAAATGGAGTTAAAGTAGCTAAATAGAGTAAAAGGGTATACCAATGGCAAAATCATAATTTTGAATTAAATTTTAAAAACTCAAGAAAAATATTTTAAATGACAAAATTAAGTTTACTGGGATATTTAAAGGCTCTAAAAACCATAGGTATAGTTTAAATAAGTTAAAATCCTTATGACACATAAAATAAGATGAAAAATACTATGATTGTAACCAAAGTTATTTTCACTATTTTAAGCCATCTAAACCCCAACAATAATGTTTTTATATGAAAGAGCATCTAAAATTGTGTAAGGAGTAATTAAATCCTGAAAAAATTGAAAAATTGAGTCCGAACAAAGAGAATATGCAATTAGAGGCAGAATGATCATTTTGAAAAATTATAAAATGAGGCTTCTTATGTAAGCCATGACTCATCTTCTTCTCCATACTTTCAATTTTAGATTTTGAAGCCATTAATGGTGTCTTGAAGAAGGAAAGAGAGAGAAAGAATTCCAACCTCGTTTTAGGTAAGTAAACAGCCCTGTTTCTCGAACCAGTTAAAAAGATTAATCTACTATCTGAGGTCTTTGTAATGGTGATTTTCTTCTCATAAAAAATTGTATTTTGGATCTGACCTAACACAAAAAGAAGCTCTTTTCAAGAAAATGTTTGGTAGAAATTAGTCTACGCAAAGAGTACTCCGCATTGAAGTAAGTTTCTAGTTGAAATATTTGAAACATTTTGTATTTCTTAGCCCCTAATGGTTTGGCCATGAGAGAGAAAGTGAGGAGAGAAATTTTTCTTTACATGTTATTGATGAATTCAAGGGCTTTAGTATGCAAAGATTTCATATCTAACATTAATTTATCAATGAATCCTTAAAAATAACAAGTTCAACCATGATAAGTGTGAATTTAGCCTAGGCATGGAAGAGGGGGAAACCATGTTGTTTTCAACTCCTAATTAATATGTTTAGATGTTTTATGATGCAACGAATAAGAATCTAAGTCTATAATTAAATGAATCTATGAAATTCCTATGTTAGGGTTTTTAGTATTCATTTTTGACCATGAGGGAATTGGAGGGCCTAGGAAGTTGCTTAAGTAATTTTAAGAATATGGATAGTCTTAAAATGCTATAAGAACACTAATGGAAGTATTGGATTGAATTTAGAAGCTAAATTTTTAAAGATAAATTTTTAGGGTTCAAGAAATGATATTTTGAGAGTAAGTGGTCTTAGACTTGTTTAAACAAACTTGTGATGCCTCTAATGAATCCTAATAAGGTTATATAGATTATATATTTTAAAGCCTAGAAGTTGAATTTTAAAAGTTGCCCCTTGAGGCTTAAAAGGCAATTTCTAATATGTTTAAAAGTGAAAACACCAAATGAATAGTACCAATAATAATATGAATAGTAAATATAAAATTTATGGCTTGAATTATGAATTGTAGAAACATAAGTTTGCCTAGGATCCATGTTTAGTGAAATCCCTAATCTAAATCCTAAGTGAAGGACAATTTATGGGAAATTAAAATCCAATGGGGATTTCATAAGTTTAAACCCTTAAATATAGTAAAAAAAATTGAATATTTTAGATGATGTAATCACCACCTAGTAAGCATGTATCTTGAAAGTAAGTAAAAGAGGGTTTTAAGTGACTTTAAATGGCCTAATGCATAGTTAAAAGCCAAAGAAGTTTAAGAGAAATTGCTATAAGCTAAAGATGATGATGTTATGTTCATATGATATTTTTAGGACAAACTAATGAGGCTCCCTCCCATTGTAGGTGTAGAGCCAAAAAAGAAAAGGAAAAGGAGCAAGACAAGAGCAAGAAGGTTAGAGATTTTATTGGCTTCCTTTTACTTCTACAAGGTAGCTTACTCTTCACTACTTAATTGCATGTAGACTTGTTTTAGGTTAATGTGCATTTTATTATATTGGTTGTTCTTATAGTATATACTATAATTTCTTGAAACAATTATATTTCATGTTGCATGTTATGTTAATGACCCAAGGGTTTAAAATAAATAGGGGTTATAGGAAAGGATGCAGTAGTTCTCCTAAGCCCAAGAAGAAAAGCTTAAGCTAAGATAAGTTCATGGCTATGATAGAACATGTTGAAAGCATGTGAAACATTTATGTTAGTTCTCATGACATGATTGTATGACCATGCATACTTGCACTATTCTTGCTTGACTGTTTCATGTATATTTTATAGTTTGAGTATAGCTATTGAGATTCTCCTAAATCTCATGCTTATTTATATTTTTCCCATTAACTACTCGTAAAGGAAAAGAAACATAATGATGTCTGAAATAGAAACATTATGGAGCATATACGTATATGATTTTGTTGTAATATTATAATGAATTTATATGTTAAGTTTGAGTCCTTAGTGATGTAAAATGTGAACTAGTACGTTGTTAAATAGTTATGTAACTTTAGTTTATGTTTATATAGTATCTAATGTGGAAGTATGTCCAAGTAGGTTTATTTGATAATATTATTACCTGTATTTTCCATGTCTATAAGTTTTAAGCTGAAATGTGACCATTTAATTAGTCTAGATAGCTGATTTTATAAGGGGAAACATTACTGGATTTTCCTCAGAATATAATATAAGTTTTCAGCTTTTAATTGATAAGGTAAATTGGTAGTAGGGGATTACCAATGCATTATATGCTAACAATGGAAGGACATGAAAATTACGAAAAGGTAAATGAACATATTTCAAATTTTTGGATTTAGTAACTACCTGTATGACTAAATGGACTTGCTGATGAACCATAATAATTAAAAGAAGAGCTAGATAATTAAGGTATTACATGGGTGGTACTATCAATTGCTTTGCCCGCTCCTTTTAGTATTCCTATTTCCCTTCCTTTTATTATCAAATTCTCAAATTCCTGCCCTCCTCTCCCCATTTTCAACCATTCCCTTCCTCTACAAGGTCAGATCCATGGCTACGCTTCTCCTTCTTATTGGCTAGCCGTGAATGTGAGCAGATGAGTCAAGGTGGTGAATTTGAGCTTCCCAATTGTGTCATCTATGCACTGACCATTGATTTTTAGCTCCTTAAGATAAATTTTGAACTTAAACTATGGATTATTAGCTATAAGAAAAGACCTGAGGATATAGTTATGATAAGAATGTAGGATATAATCTATGGAGTGGGTTTTAGTTGGCTAGCCACTATTAAGTTGGATGAATATAAGGAATTACCAGTTTGAACTTAGGTATTAATTTAGTGAAATTATGGAAGTTGTTGGAAGCCCTATGAACATCAATGGTGAAAAGATTCAATCATACAAAAAGGAATAAGTGCCACCTTAGCCTTCAAATAACCTGTGAATAGATAACTGTTACAATATGTTATAAGAATTTTTTTTATTGTCGTAAGTATATTGTGATAATGATTTGAGTTTTGATCCAATCAATTAGTGTAAAACCCCAGTGAGGTAGGCCTTTGCTTGCACGATTACAGTATATTGGCTAAATATTGTGATGAAATAGGGTAATGTAAGGAATAATTGTAATACCAATATAGATTATACATGTAACTCATGCTATATTCAACTTTTAATAACAAATGGTCATATTCACACCTCTAGTAGCGAAATTTCTTATTATTAAAAGCCTTAAATAATATAATTGTGCACAAACAAAGATTTTGATCATTTTATTCTTCAAATTCATACTAAACAAGTTTGTTATACTTAAGATAACTCACAGAGGCATGACAAATTCATACATTTAGTTGAGCCATTTGACACATATTAGGATTAAAATTAAAAAATTCATAACTTAAACTATACAACTCTAATTAATGCAAATTAGGTATCCTTCAAAAGCTTGTAATGAGAACTATCGACTATAAAAATTTCAATTCAAAATGAGTCTATTTGATCTCTCAAAAATCCAAAAATCTAAGACTGTCCAAATCAATGGTACACTACATAATTCTACATAATTTAGCCAAATTCAAAAATTCATAAAATATTTTATAGAGCTTCAAAAATTTTGAACTATGACTCTATGAAAAATTCTCAATATTCTCTAATTGTTGCCAAAGCTCAAAACTCATTTATTTGGGCTGTCAATGGTATAAAGATATTATATGACTCAAAGGAACTAAATTTTGGTTCTAATTGGTACCAAATGAGATCTAAAATGCCATTACTTCTCTTGGACATGTTTCAAATGACAAATACATCATATAAAGCTATTCAACATGTTACAATTGCCATACAACTCAAAATCATCTTTCTACTTGCAAGAATATACATATATATATATTGAAGAACTCAAAATGCCAAATTACATTATATCACATATTACAATCTATAAATAGTCTTTACATCATAATATAATATTTTTAAGTGTGTTGGCATGTCCATACATCGAAATATACAAATACATATTCATAGATATAGGAATATGCCTTAAAACAACTTTCATTGTCAAAGTAGCTCTTCTTAAGCTTTTGGTTCATTATTCTTGTTTTCTTAAGAGTCACCTAGCCATAGTTAGTAGAAATTGAGAAAAAGTAAGATTTAAAGAATCTCAATAGCTAATCCAACATTCAAGCATACATATATAGCTCACTCAAGTTCCAAGATGCAAGCATGCATGTCATACTACCATATATAAATCATATTCATGTACTAAGGGTCCCATGGCTCCATTAAGAGTAATATCATTCTCTAAAAACTTTTGGTCTAGTTTCATCCAACTTTTAGGGACTTTTAGTTTAGTCTCACCCTCTTTTAGGGACTTTGACATAGTCTCATCCACAATTGAGACATTTAACCTAGCATCGCCCATTTTTAAAGGACTTTTAGCTTCACCTTACCCATTACAAAGGGTCCTTTAGCACAACCACACCCATCAAGAACTAACTAATTCTAAATGTAATTAAATGCCATGCAATTACATATAATCATCAAGAAAAAAATGATACACATAATTTGCAACCATTACATACAGAAAATCTAAGACACTCAAGCAAACCTAACATACATACACAAAAATGGAGGAAAGGCTACCTTGACACAAAGATTCCAATTGATTCCCCTTAGTATCTCTCTCTTATTCCATAACCCTACACCCACACTTGAATAATAATTCACTTGTTTGCCCTAGACACATTAAATAAAATATAAAATCAAGAATGGAACCATGTTTACACTCATATTAGCCTTATATATATAAGTTAGGATTTTAGGTGCAATTAATGGTTTCCTTTATTACCCTAAGAAAGCAACTCTTGAAATTCAAGCTCTTGGTTCCAAAACTTCACGATATAAGTTATATGACTCTAATAGAACCATTAAAGCCATCATATACATAATTTAAAGAGCTTAGCACCAAGTTACTTCTTTCGGCCTAATTAAATCCTAAATTTTCACTTTTCAAAATAAGGCTTCTAAATTTAAACCAATGGCTCCATTAATGTTCATAATTCATATCTAGACTATTTATAATCTTGGAATCATTGAAAACTCTTCCTAGGTACCATTTCAATTCTTGGCCGAACCTATATCTATAATAAGGGCCTAGGGAGTTTTGTCATTTCTTTTAGGGAACTTGGCACATATACAAGTTCCTTAGCTTCTTTCTAGTTTAATTATAACCTTACATGGCTTAAAATATCTTTCTAAAGTTCCAAACTTCCTAATTGATTCTCTTAGTTCCATCTTAATCTTCACACTCCTAAACCCCCTTTTCCTTTAGGTTTCAACCAAAAACCAACTCCCTCTAGGATCCTCACAAGTTGCTTGAACCATAAGGAGCATGAGGAGCGAGGAAAGAGCAAATTTCTTATGCTATGCTATATACCATTTGCAAGTGCTTTGAATGGAGATTATTATGGTGTAATTAGTCTCCTTTAAAGAGCTTCTTCTTTCATGGATTCAATCACAAAACTTCTTCTTTTAAAAAACCAAAACCATAGAAAAAAAAAAGAAGAGAAAGAATAAAAAAAATTTACAATAGTAACATATGCAAAATCTCTATATTTGCTTACCTTTGAATGGTTTCATTCTCCCTTCTTCCTTAGTTCTTCTCCATGCCTCTTGGTTTCTATTTTGGAGCAAAGGAAAGTCAGTTATGAAAGGGTGACAGATGGCATGGCACTTTTAAGGAAGAATGGAAATCATTTATAACAAATTCAAAAATTCCCTTTACATCCCGAATATTTAATTTTTTGTATTTGAGCTCATTTTAATTTCTTTTTTAGAACCATCTTTTCCATCATAAAATTGAGGCCCTTTAATTTATTAAAAATATTAAGTTTTCAAATGTATGAGGTTTAGAAGAACTTGAAACAATTCAATCAAAGCTCGAATCAATTGATGACCTAAATTATACGCCAGAAATGTTTTAACTATTTTGATGGTTCTTATCATTTTCAAGGCTTCTAATAACTCTAGTAAGCTCAATTTTACCATTTAAAAACTTCTTCCCTTTAGTTTCTAAAATTTTGCTCGAAATTCTAATTTTGCAACTACAATTTTGGTTCATTCTGTTTAACCATTTTAGCTCTGATTTCACACCATTCTTAGTTTCTTAACCTCAGTTCTAAATACTCCAATTGGTATTTTACCCTTAATTTGTCTCAATTCATTTTACTTTAAGGTCCTCTTTCATTAACTAAGAAATTCTAATTTCGGTCCTTCTTAACTAACACTGCCATTCTCTAAGCTTGTGAACCCATTAGGAATAATTTATCCCACTCTTTAGGAACTATTTAAATTACCAAGATATAGAATATTACAATAGATGGTAAATATTCCTATTTGTGTTATTGAGGCATTATATTGAAATCTAAATGTTGTACGAGCTGATAACAATATGAAAAACTTGATTGAGTATAGGGAATTATTATGTTAGCTAGTTAGAATAAATGTTATATGATGAGAATTACAACTGTGATTTCATAATGCAAGTTTCATACTAGTCATATGTTCCCTATATTAAAATAACCGTAATCATATCCCTTAAAAAAATTGATTTTATTTTTTTTTCGTTTACAAATTATATCTCTTGATATGTTTATTTTAGCAAATTTCAATTGAATTTTTTTATGATGTATTTAGTTATTTATTTATTCATTTATTTCCTTAGTTATTCAATTACTAATTAATTACTCACCTACTTTCTTAATTAATTACTTGGTTTTATTTATTAATAAATTTCTTATTTAGTTACTTTAATAAATGTGTGCTATCATAATTACTATAAGCATATTGCATGTAATTTATTCATTGATATTCTCCACCAAACTTTCATTGCTTGATATGGATTCATGATGGATTCCATAAATATTAATAGAGATTATGACCTAAGTGCACCTACATAAATGAAAGTATGTTTGGGTTAAGAAGGAACTACTCATTAGGTGAAACTACCAATGATAAGGTCAGGAGCTGCCAATGAGGTGAAGCCACCCCTAGGAATATATGGCACATTGTGTTAATGTTAGGTAGAAAAGGAGCTATTCATTAGGTGTAGTCACTCATTATAGGGTAAAATGCTACCAACGAGGTGTAGCCACCATCAATGGGAGTTAACCTAATTTTTCAACATGATTTCCACATCAAAATGCTTAATTAAATAAGGAATTATTTAGTATTTAGTTTTATCTTTGTCATCACTAGCCATTTTTTATTATTGTAACCTATTAACTATTCATTAAGCTTCAACTCACTTTTTAACTTTTATTATTTCAAATAGTGGTGTGGGTTCTGAACCACCTCCATCATCTTAGGTCCAAAAGATTAGAGTGGTGAGTCTGTATTAAACAGCAAGAATGTAATAAGTTATATTTTAGTGTTGGATTTTAATTTGATGTTTGTAAAGATGCTAGTATTAGCTCCACTTGACACAGGCAGATTCTTCCCCCTCTCTTCTTATTTTGATCTTCTGTTTGTTGGTGGTTGAGAGTTGAGCTCTCCTATGTTGTTGAAACTTATTTCTTACTATGTGTAGAAATTTGGGATGTCCAACTTTTAGGGGAGAGCCTGCCAAAATTTCTACATAAGGCTTAGAACATTCATGTTGATAATAAGGCAATAAGATTGTCAGATGAATTACTATAATGTATAAAACTTACAAAGGTTTTCTTAAATTTTGGGATTATAATTATTAGGCTTATGGATATTAACCTTGTTGGGTTCTCTGTGCTAGTCACCTCCTCTATTTTGGGGCATGACAAGATTAGCTAGGACACTATTGTAGGATTTAACTACTAACTATTTAAGCAAAACTCATACTTTATGAATAGTAATACATTGTAATTGAAAACACTTTCCTTATGGGATTGGCCTCGAATACTCAATTTTTATTACTTGGTATGATTAGTGCTATTGCTTAGACATATATAAGAGTAATTGCATCATGTTGGACACCATTGCTTAATGTAGTTATCACCTTCCTTAAGCACAACCAATCAACATTTGAGAGCTTTCATTCATTTCCACATCAAATTTCTACTCTTAATCCATGGTCTATAGAAAAAGTTCACCACCCTTCTATGCCATATGTCATATTTCTTGCAGTCAAATTTTTCCTTGTTTAGGTCAATTATTACTTTCTTGGATGCCATTTCACTCCATCATCACATTGGTTTAATAATGTATATATCCAATTTATGCTAGTTCAATTAAACCACTTAATTTTGACTTATATTATTAGATTAAAAAATTTCGTGTTTCATCTAGTAATCATCTTTAACAATATAAGAGTTTATCTAAATGTTTAATTGATTATAGCCTAACATTGTGGAAAAACCTCCCATTATTTATGTCAAAGGCATTGCATACATTTATTCATAAGTATGTTCAAACAAAAAGACTCCTTTGATATTTTAGCACTCATGTCCAAAACAAAAAATAAAATATATGAGTTTGGTGCATAAACATATACCTTTACAAGGCCTCAATTAATTCAATGCATTTCAATAATGATTACAACTATTAAATCCTATTAAATAAATCTACTATGAAAAAAAATAGGAATACCCCACCATTTCCATATATAAGTAACTATCTTGGAAATCCATACATCATACAATAAGATCACTTAGTCAAAAAATCAATGCCTTTATTAAAACATAGCAACAAATGGTTTATTTAATAAATAAATAAAAGGAATTATGTTCACAATTAATATCAATTTTTTTGGGTGTTGTCCTGTTAATTAAAGTGGTAATCCAAAATTTAAAAAAATAGCATTTTTTGGAAAAATCATTGAACAAAATTATTATTTTCAAATTAAGAAGAAAAATTACTCAAATTTTCAAAAATAAAATTATAATAATTTAAAAAGTGGTATTTTAGAGATTTCAACCATATAGATGAAAACATCATAAAAAAAGGAGTCGAAGTATCAAATTTTAGTTCAAAACAACCCTATAGAGGCCTTATATACAACCATATGAAAAATTATTTTTTTTCAAATTAAGGAAACAAATTACTCTAATTTTCAAATTAGGGTGTAATAATTTGTATATGGTTATTTTGGAGGTTTTAATCACACAAAAAAAAGAAGTTGAAAGTCAATTTTTAGTCTAAAATAGCCCTCTAGAGGCCCTGCACACCCCTATGTACAACTTCATGATATGGCCATGATGTGCACATTTTTTATTCCAAATTATGTTCTAATGCTATTCTAACATTCAAAAATAAATTTCGATATTAGAGTGGAGCACACTTGGATAGGAGAGCGGTAGCTTAGGTTATATTCATGAAGAACCCTCTTTGCTAAAAAAACAAAAGACAAAAGAAAATGACCATGACCATATTCCCAACTTTTCAACCTTAGTTCTCACCTGTTTTAGCTTTTATTCAAGCAAACTATAGTTGGTTTTAAAGCTTATATGGCAAGGAATGAAACCCAACCACTTTATTTCACTTTAAAATAGGTTTTGCCATTCTAAGTTGAGTTTCAAAATTGCATTTTATCATGTACAAATATAAGAAAAAATTGTTATATTTCCTACTATATGCATCAATTTCCAACCAAATTTTAGATTCAAATTTCTAACATCATGAGGATTGTAATACCATAACTCATTAGCCTTTCCTTCTCTTTACCCATGCTTAGCTTCATTCACTTTACAAGAAAATCAATATATTTAATTGTGTTACCTAAGGCTTTCAAAATTCATCTCATGTTCCATGGACCACACAAACTCATCAACATCATTCTCTATCCATAACATATCCATACAAGTCATGAACATCATAATTCATCTCATATATTTTAGGTATGAAGCCATATATCAGAAAAATCAAGTTTTGCTTTCAGGTTGGCATGTCCAGCTTTTTAGTGTAAATTTTGAAAATTCATAACTAATTCTAGAAAAATCAAAATAGAGCAAACCATATCATTCTAAAAAGATCTAGATGTTAACTAATGATTAAAAATAATTCCAAACCAAAACAAAATCATTTAGCCCACAAATATTGATAGAACAATACTGAAGATTGAGCTATATTACTAGTATTGTTATGCAACTTTAAAAATTTAGTTCTCCCTCTACAGAGCTCCAAATGAGTTGATCTTTAATATTATGATTTATAGTTTATGTCTATAAAATTTCATAAGCATTGGACTTCATTTGGCTTATGTGTGACACAGAAATATAAACTGACCATATGAACAGTACTGTTACCATTTCAACAAAATTTTTCAACTTTGAAAAATCATAATAAATCCTCTAGAGCTTCAAATTGAGTGCTCTTTAACTCTATGAAAAGCTCTAGATGAGACTATATTCATGCCAAATTTCAAGCAAAAACTCATTCATTTGGTTAGACTTTGGCTTAACTCACAATTTGGTCACTTTTTGAAGTTCAAAATGTTTCTTAAGGCACCAAAAGACTTTCTTAATGTTCCATAATTACTTAGACACGTCCCATAGCACAAACATAGCCTAGGGAAGCATGCTGGTCCAAATCCTCATGGAGCTAATTCTTACTATGCCACTTGCTATCATACACAAACATATCATATCACATAAGGGCTCTTTGATGGCAAAAGCATACATATTCATTCATATGGTTCCAAAATAGGTGCATACATCATATTTACATACATTTAAATGTGCTCAAGTATCTACATAACATATAAATCATATGGTTATATCATTTGACATCAATATGTCAACAAAATGGTTAATTAAAAAAAGTCTTGGTCTTCAAGGTTGTTGGCTTCCATTTCTTGGCCCACTTAGCTCACCTAGACATGGTTAAACATTAGAGAGGGAAGAGTGAGATTCCAATAATCTCAATAGTTCTTTAATCTTTCAAACATACAGAATAGATGTATTTTCAAGCCTAAGAATGTATGCATGGTAATTTAAGCTACTAGAAACATACATAAAGCATTTTTCATGTTCAAAAAACTCATACATATCATACATAGGCTCTCAAGAGCATTAGTTTAACCTTACCTATTTTCCTTGGGACTTTTGGAATTGCCTCACCCATTTCCAAAGGACTTTTGACTAAGCCTTACTCCTCTTAAGACTTTTGACTAAGCCTCACTCTTTTTAAGATTGTTTGCTTTGTCTCACCCAATTCTAGGAACTTTTAACTCATCATCACCCTTGCTAAGAGACTTTTGGCATCACCATACTCATTCAAACCAAAACACATTCATAAACTCATTTCAAAATACATAATACCATAGCAAGTAAGCAATAGCTAGCAACATGTTTCATAGCTCAAACATACATACAAGCACTCGAAGACAAGCACACATCCAAGCCACGCATGTGAGAAAGGTTAGAGAGCTACCTTGAAGCAAAAAGCAAACTTTTTTCTTAATTACTCTTCCCCTCACTCAGCCACACACTTGCAATGAGGTGGAACTTGATTCCTTTGGACTAGATACACCAAATGGGACCTCATTACATCATTGGAATAAGTTTTGGCATCACACACACTCTATGTGAAGCTACTTTATTTTATGGCTCAATTATGGTTCTATATAAAGCATAATGAAGCAACTATAAGAATTTATGATCTTGGTATAACACCCAATTTTCATAAAAATGACAGAAATGAGTCAGATATAAAAAAGAGTCCTCTAAAATGAATGAGGTAAGGCCAAAGGAATCAAGCTCCACCTAGTTGCAAGTGTGTGGCTGAAAAGGAGGAGGGATAACCAAGGGAAAAGTGTGTGAATCTTGCTTCAAAGTAGCTCTCTAAACTTTCTCTCATGCATGGCTTAGATGTTTACTTATCTTTGAGTGCTTGTGTGGATGTTTGAATCGTGAGAAATATTACTAGCTATTGCTTACAATCCATGGTACCATTATGCTTCTTGAAATATGTTTATGTATGCAATATGGCTTGAATGGGTTTGGTTGTGCTAAAAGTCCCTTAGTAAAGGTGAGGATGAGCCAAACATCCTTAGAAATGAGTGAGACAAAACTAAAAGTCTTAAGAAGAGTGAGGCTGAGTCAAAAGTCCTTTGAAAGTGGGTGAGACCAATTCAAAAGTCCTAAGAAAGATGGGTGAGACTAGATCAATTCCTTTGAGAGGTTAAGTTTGATATGTATGAGTTTATGTGTCAAGAAAAATGCTTTATGTATGCTCACTAATAGCTTGAATGTCATGCATTCCCTTGAGAGGTTATGTTTGATATGTATGAGTTTATGTGTCAAGAAAAATGCTTTATGTATGCTCACTAATAGCTTGAATGTCATGCATGCACTCTTTGACATATATATGCATCCATTATGTATGTTTGAAATAGTTAAAAGTTATTGGGATTCTTTAAATCTCACTCTTTCCCTATATATGCCTAACCATGTCTAGGTAAGCCAAATGGATTAAAAAATAGATGCCAACAACCTTGAGAAGTAAGACTTTGATAAAGAGATAGAGAAATGGCCTTTTTATTTGCATTTTGATGTCAAGAATTGTAACCATGAGATATATATATGATGTAAACTATTGAACACGTCTAAATATATGTAAATATGGTGTATGTATCAATGTGGAATCCAAATGAATGAATGTATAAGTTTTTGCCACTTATATGCTATGATATGCATGTGTATAAATGCAAGTGGTATAGTGAGAATGAGCTCCATGATGACATAAATCATTTGGCATGCTTTTATATGTTGTATTTATACTTTTAGACTTGCTCAAGTAGTTGTGGAAAGTGAAGAATAGCATTTGGTGCCTTAATATCCACTTTGGACTTCAAATGTGACCATTATGTGTGTTAAACCAAAGTCTAACCAAATGAGTATTTTTTTCATGAAATTTGGCCAACAAGTAGGTCTCATTTAGATCTTTTCATAGAGTTAAAGAGCACTCAATTTAGAGCTCTAGAGAATGTATTATGATTTTTCAAATTTGGCCAAATTATGCAGAAATGGTATGTGCACTGTTCATATGGTTAGCTTATGTTTCTATGTTACACATGGGTCAAATGAAATTCAATACTTATAAAAATTTAGAGTATAAACTAGATATCATAAGCTTTCCATAGCCACCAAGATCACCTCATTTGGATCTTTGTAGAGGGAGAACTAAATTTTTGAAGTTGCATTATAGTACCAGTAATATAGCTCAACCTCTAGTACTGTTCTATCAATTTCTATAAATTAAAGGCCACTGCATTGGTCTAGAATTATTTATAATCATTACTTAACATCTAGAGCTTTTTAGAATGGTATGGTTTGCTTGATTTTGATTTTCTTAGAATTAGTTATGAATTTTCAAAATTCATATTAGAAATCTGGCATGCCAACCCGAGACCAAATTCTAGTTTTTGAAATGTAAGGCTCCAAATCTGTGATGCATGAGTTTAGCGATGATGTTTGTAACATCCGGTCCCTCTGTAAACGTGAGAAACGCAATGTTCAATTTCTCCGTAAACGTAAAAAATGAGTCAAATATAAAAGGAAGTTCTCGAAATAGAAGGAATTGGGGCCAACTAAAATTATAATAAAATTTTAAATATTAGAAAATGAGGATTTGAGATTTAAGATGCCTAAAAACTAAAGCCAGAAGAGATTAGAAAATTTGCCGAATGAAATAGGGACATTTTTGTAAATTTTAAGAAATTTTGAAAACTCACAATAGGGCTTTTTAAATAAAAATTTTGAGTTTTTCGGGATTCTTAGAGGCCCTGAATACCATGAGAACCCCTAGAACAGTTGAAACCCCTCCAATGAGCGATTTCGGCTGTCAGTTGACTGAAACTTTGACCGAACTATTCGGAATAGTTTCAGATCCTTTTTGAGTGATTCCAAAGGCAATTATTATGATTAAGAACCTAAGGAATATGATGGAAAAGATAGATTTTGAAAAGGAGTTGAAATGAGACCAAACGGACAAGCTATGGATTAGGGACTAAAATGAAAAGTTAAAAAAGTATGTTAACTTTACCCTTTTTCTTTTAAAATCACGTCTAGCCCTTCTCCTTCCTCTCCACCGATGTTTTTTTGGTCTGAAACAAATTTGAAAGTGGCGCACCAAGGGAAGAGAAGAAGGAGGAAAAATTCAAGTCTTTAGGTATGGAAATTTGCTTGTTTTTCATGCTTTCTCTCCACCAATCTCTTCTCCTCTTTTTCCCTCTTCTTCTCCATGATTTTTCTAAAGTTTTGAGGGCTATTTTGAAGGGAGAACAAAAATTTCGAAAATCAAGTAAGGAGGCCAAAGAAAGCAAAGAGCAAGCAAAGAAAAGCAAGAAAATAAGGTAAAACTTTCATTTTTTGGTAGTTTCTTCCTCCCCCTTCCTCTTGCACGAATTTAAGAACCATGAGCCCAATTCTTAGGGGCTATTTTCTACCCAATTCATGGAGGAATTAGAGGTTTTAGGTGGCAAGGATTAAGAATGAACTAATAGAATCAAGAAATGAGCATTAGGAAACAAGATGGAATCATTAAGAATTCAAATGATCCCTCGCAAATCTGATTTTCTATGAATGTTTTTAGGATTAATTGAATGTTAAAACATGCTCCTAAATCCCTAAAAGGCTCCCCACATGCTTCCCCCTTCAAGAAAACAAAGAGAACTCCATAGAAGGCCAATGCACCCATAGTCTCAGCCTAAGCAAGTTCACCTAGCTAGGAGAGTTTCAAATTTTTCTAAGGCCATTTTCGAGTCATATATGGTGAATGAATATAAGAAGAGGCCTTGGAAAAAATTTAGAACTCAAGGAAAGTGAATTGCAACATGGTACTAGGCCCTTTGTTTTAATGGTGTGGTGGCTCCAAGAGGCTTAAAAGGAGTCAAGAATTATAATTGAGAGGAAAGAATGAGGCCTAGAAGTTATTTGAGGAGTGTTGCTTCATTAGGCACTATTATGGACCATGATAAAGCCTATAGAGTAATCTAGGGCTTAAGCAAATTGCATACCTTTAGAATATGTTTCATGAACCTAATTAGCTCCCTTAAATCATGTCTAGGCTAAGAAAAACCATCTCCACCAAATTATGGGTGTATAGCCGAGGCAAAGGAGGGAAATCCAAGGAGAAAAGTATGTAGATTTGCACAAGGTACCTCTATCCACCTTCTCTCATGCATGGATGTGTGTTTAGCTTGTTTTAGAATGTGTGTGTGTATATTTTCAAGTTATGAAAAGTATGCTAGCATGCCTTTACATGCCATGATTCTTGATGTCATGTTATGTTTTAAATGACTACATGATGTTTGTATGAGTTTGCTTGAGTGTAGAAAGGCCAAGAACTCTTCCCTTTGGTGAGGATGAGCCAAGAACCCTTGAGCTTGGTTGAGACAAAGTAAAGAGTCTCCCAAAAGTAAAGTGGGCTCCCAATAGTATGGTTGAGTCCAAAGTGCTCAAGAAATGGGTGAGGCAAGTCCAAAACCCATGAAGAGAAATGTAAGGCCAATCCAAATACTTGGTGAGCTTTTAAATGATTTGTATAAGTTTCTCACACGCCAAGGTTGCTTTTAAAATGTCTATGGCTTTTATTTTCTCCATGCATGAATTTATAAAGCTTGCTTGCACATATTATGTATGATTGAATGGGAGATGAGCTATTAGGATTCTTTGAATCTAATCCCTTCTTCTCCAATGATCTAACATGCTAGGTGGACCAAGTAACTATGGTGAAGGGAGCCAACATCAATGAAGAAGGAAGAATGACAAGTTTATGTCTAGCTTTAACCATTTTGAAACCATAATTGTTTCTCTTGATGTATATGATATTGTAAATGTGTTATGAATCTTGAGACATGTATAAATATGCAATTATGTAATGTTTATAACTATGGATATGATGTATGAGCTCTAAAATACAATTTGAGTATGTAATGTCAAATTATACAATTTGGAAGTTTGATGTAAATGTGCATAAGTGTGGGTGAGAAGGCCAAAATGAGATGCATGAGGTTTGGGACCATTTAAGCTGCTCACACATGTTTTAAATATACTTTTAGACTTGCCCAAAAGCTACCAAGACCAAGGGAAATCCATTTGGCAACTTTGGTGCCCTATATGGAGCCAAAATTGACCATTACCCTACATCACTTTTTAGCCAAATGAGTTAGTATTAATCTAAGATTTGGCATGCAATTAGACCTCATTGAGAGCTTTTTGGAAAGCTAAAGAACATAATTTTTGGAGGTCTACAGAATATTTAATAATTTTTCAAAGTTGGCAAAATTTATGGAAATGGTCTGATGCACTATTACAATAGTCCGAAAATGTTTTCTATCACATGAGACTCAAATGATGTTTAATTGCCACAAAATTTTATACAGAGAAACTAGGAAATCACAATGACTCGTGCCAACTAGAAGCACCTCATTTGGAGGTCTAGAGAGGGAGTAAGAATTTTTAAAGTTTCTGTCCAGTATCAGTAACTTTGCCAGACCAGAAGTACTATTCCATCTATTTCTAAGATCTGGGCTTTATGAATTGATGTGGAGATATTTTTTCCCTCTAGCTGACATCTATAGATTTCCATATTAGTATCATCTGCATGGATTGGATTTTTTTGGAATTAATTGGACATTTTTGAAGTTCATATCAGTAAACTGTGATAGCATCAGGACCCAGCCCAACCTCCAAACCATTTTGCATGTCAAACGCCCTGTGTGTGAGTTTTTATGACTTGTATATATTTTTAACATGAAGTGGACATCCCAAGATTTCCAGAATGACCAAGATTGTATGATTTCAAATTTTCTAGATTTAGTTATAATTTTCCAAAGTTTGCCCAGAAATAAGGCCAATTCTGGACGAGAATGAATACCTATTTCCCATGTCTCTTTTCGGTTTCTATGTGTTGTAGGTATGTTTTTGTGATACAAATGAGTTTTAGTAAAGTAATTAAATATGAGGGGGCATAGTATGAGCTCACACGGTCCACGTGATACCGAAATAAATTTTTAGATATGACGAAACGCAAATAAAAATCTAATTTTCATGCTTCCCCATGGGAATCATATATATGTTCCATGATAATTATAGTATTCAAAGTTATAAGATGAGCTAGAATTATGGTGTTACAATGTTTATAACTTGAATAGATATGTTATAGATAGAAAACGATATGAATGAGTTCATATGGTCCATAAAGTATGAAATGAGAATTTTGGGCCTTACGTAACATAATTTATTACCATTAAATATGCTTGTTTTCTATGAGAGGATATGAAGCAAGTCTTGGTGATGAGTTGAGAAGGTTAATGAGTAAGGTATTACGCTTGACTCACTTTCTCCTTCAATCTAAGTCTCTTGACTCCATTTAGACTCCTTAGAGTCATTATACATTCATTTTAAGAAGTAGAGCTATGAGTTGCTTCTTTATGTCTCATTATGGAGTATATACCTCCATGTCACAATCTGGGCTTTCTAAATTTTTTTCAAGCTTCCATTGATGTTCATCTATCATATCTAGTCTCATTCTAGGCTTAGAAAAATTTAAAACACTCCCTAAATGCTTTGGATGGTCTAGGCCAAGACATAGGCATGGTATGGAGCCCATGGACTTTTTCAATTTTCCTTAAAGGGAAAGGTACTTGGGTGGCTTCCTAAATGTCTTAGGAACTCAATTAAGTCCTCACATAAGCTAGAACATTCTTGAAAGAAATCTGATTTTGCCATTTGTCTAAGAATCCCTAGGTTCTCATTCTTGAATTCTAATGGTTTTCTTTTAGATTTCAATGCATTTTCTAGCTTCCTACACTCTAAAACCTAGGTTCCTTGCTTGATTTTGGTCAGAATTTAATCCCTCCTAGGCAGACTCTCCTTGGCCGAACATACACTAGGAAGAACAAAGAAAGAAAAGCAAGAAAAGCCATGATGTTTACCTTGTTTCCTTAGCCTTTTTAAGAACTCTTTCCTTTGCTATAGGGTTCTCCTTCAAATTCTAATCTCTCTCTGAACCAAACCTAAAACAGCCCCAAATCAAGCTAAACCATAAAAAGGAAAAGCAGAAGGAGAGGAATAACATTTGTGAATGAGCAATTATGAAAATCTAAGATTTTCTCACCTTTTTGCAAATCTTTCTCCTTCAAATTCCCTTCTCCTCGGGCATGCTTCTTAGCTAGTCTTTCCTCTATTTTGGGATAGAACATATGTTGATTAATGGAGGAGATGAATGGAATGTGACTTATAAGAAGCTAAAAAGTCACTTTATGCAATTTTCTACTTTACATTTTAATCCCTATTCTTAGTTTTTGTCATTTTGGCTCAAATCAATTCCTTTTCAAAATCCATCTTTTCTATCATAATATTTGGGCTCTCAGACCTATAAAATGACTTTGGTCTTACTCAAATCAAATTTAAAACCATTCCAAACTATTCGATCAAAATTTTGGTCAACTAACAACCAAAATCACTCACCGGAGGGGTTTCAACTATTTTAGGAGTTCCTAAGGTATTTAGAGCCTTTGAAAACCTTGAAAAACTCAAATTTTTTATTTAAAAAATCCTCCTGTGAGTTTTTTAAATTTTTCAAAAATTATAAAATTACCCCAACTTTTTTTTACAAATTTTTCTAACTCATCTAACTTAGGTTTCTAGGCAACTTAAACTCAAATCCTCATTTTTCATTATTTAAATTTTTATCCTAATTTTATTTAGCCTTAAATCATTTATTTCAAGCGACTTGCATTTATATGTGGCCCATTTTGAACGTTTTAACAAAAACTGAATGTTACAATATATTTATGTAATTTTCATGAGCTAAAACATTGGATTTTTACATATGTCATTAAAAGACCTTTTTAGGTACATGAGAAAAAATTCCTTAATTAACATAACAACACTTTAGTGCACATGTGATAGATGAAAGTAAGCAATTTAGCTTTTATACCATTATTGGAAAATTTTGGATATACCTTATGTGATGCTTCTAATCTCAAGGGAGTGCTCAGTTTATGAACTTGGATGTTCTTGACATGTTGATCACAATCTCAATCACAAATAGGCGAACTATCCTTTCTTATGGTATTGGAATGGCTATTAGAGTCTTCCACTATCATATTACATGTCTCAAATCTCTCAAGCCTAATAGTAATTGTAATATCTGGTTCTCTGAAAATGAGAGAAAAACCCTAAGGAGAAAGGCACACAAGAGGGAGAGGAAGAAGAGGATAAATCAAAGGCAAAAGGTATAGATTTTTTATTGGCTTTCATGCTCTTTCTTGAGCAAACCTCTTCTTCGCTATTTCCTTTTCTTTCCTATGGTTATATTGAAGTATAAAGATCTTTTTTAAGGGAAGAACAAAGGAAAAAATTCGGATTTGAAGAGAGGAGGCCAAAGAAAGGAAGATTCAAGTAAGAAAATAAGGAAAAATAAGGTAATTCTTCCTTCCAAGATAGCTACCCCTTGCTCCTCTTCTCTCCTTGGTTCGCCCCACTCAAGAAGCTATGAGAGGGCTTGTATTTTAGGCAGAACTAAAGGTGAATCTTAGGAAAAAGAGTGTAGAGAATAAGAATATATAAAGGGAATTAACAAATAACCAAGAAAATTCAAAGTGGCAAATCTAGGGTTTCATGGGTTCCCTTGAAAATCTGATTTGATGTAATTATTCCTAAGCCTAAATGAATGTTCAAATGAGTTTCCAAGATCCCTATAAGTCTCCCCATATGCATCTTCCATATAGAAAACAAAGCAAACTTTCATGGAGGCTAAATGGTGTATAGTCTCAGCCAAAGGGGGTTAAGGTGTAACATCCGGTCCCTCTGTAAACGTAAGAAATGCGATATTCAGTTTCTCCGTAAATATTAGAAATGGGCTAGATACAAAAGGAAGTCCTTGAAATAGAAGGAATTTGGGCCAAATAAAATTATGATAAAATTTTAAATGATAAAAAATAAGGATTTGAGCCTTGAGTTACTCAAAAACCTGGGTCGGAGTGATTCAAAAAATTTACCAAAAGGCCAGTGGCATTTTCATAAATAAGTGGATTTTTTGGAAAACATACAGGAGGGCTCTTCAAATAAAATTTTTGAGCTCTCCGAGGTTCTCAGAAGCCCTAAAAACCATGGAAAGTCCCAAGACAGTTAAATCCCCTCCGATGGAAGTTTTCTAACGTCGGTGTACCTGAACTTTGAAAGATTTGTTTGGGAAGGTTTTAGCTCCAATTTGAGTGATTCCAAAGGCATTTTAATAAATTGGGAACCTAAATTTCATAATGAAGAAGACGGTTCTCAAAAAGGAGCTAAAACGAATTAGAAACAAAAATGCCAAAAATGAAGGATGAAATGGGAATTTTTGGAATTCTTTTGCTTTTAATACTCTCTCTTTCTCACGCCCTCCCTTGCCATCATTTTCCACTGTCTTTCTTCTACCCAGAATAAAGAGAAGAAGCAGCTCTCTTAGGCACACAAGAAGGAGCACTCTTAGAGGGAGAAAAAAGCCAAGAAAAGGTAAGAAATTTCATGAAAAATCTAGCTTTCTTCTTAGCAAGTTACTCTTCCTCCTTCTCCTCCTTATTTCTATGGGTTTGATGGTGTTTTTAAATCTATTTTGGGGGCAAAATAAAGATAAAAAATTCGTGTTTGAAGGGAGGCAACCAAGGAAAGTGAAAAGTAACCAAGAGAAAGCAAGAGGTACTAGGCTCTTTGTTTTAATGGTGTGGTGGCTCCAAAAGGCTTAAAAGGAGTCAAGAATCATAATTGAGAGGAAAGAATGAGGCCTAGAAGTTATTTGAGGAGTGTTGCTTCATTAGGCACTATTATGGACCATGATGAAGCCTATAGAGTAATCTAGGGCTTAAGCAAATTGCATACCTTTAGAATATGTTTCATGAACCTAATTAGCTCCCTTAAATCATGTCTAGGCCAAGAAAAACCATCTCCACCAAATTGTGGGTGTATAGCTAAGGCAAAGGAGGGAAATCCAAGGAGAAAAATGTGTAGATTTGCACAAGGTACCTCTATCCACCTTCTCTCATGCATGGATGTGTGTTTAGCTTGTTTTAGAATGTGTGTGTGTATATTTTCAAGTTATGAAAAGTATGCTAGCATGCCTTTACATGCCATGATTCTTGATGCCATGTTATGTTTTAAATGACTTCATGATGTTTGTATGAGTTTGCTTGAGTGTGGAGAGGCCAAGAACTCTTTCCTTTGGTGAGGATGAGCCAAGAACCTTTGAGCTTGGTTGAGACAAAGCAAAGAGTCTCCTAAAAGCAAAGTGGGCTCCCAAGAGTATGGTTGAGTCTAAAGTGCTCAAGAAATAGGTGAGACAAGTCCAAAACCCATGAGGAGAAGTGTGAGGCTAATCCAAACACTTGGTGAGCTCTTGAATGATTTGTATGAGTTGCTCACATGCCAAGTTTTCTTTTAAAATGTCTATGGCTTTTATTTTCTCCATGCATGCATTTGTAAAGCGTGCTTGCACATATTATATATAATTGAATGGGAGGTGAGCTATTGGAATTCTTTGAATCTCATCCCCTCTTCTCCAATGATCTAGCATGCTATGTGGACCAAGTAATTATGGTGAAAGGAGCCAACAACCATAAAGAGCAATGATTGATAAACTTATGTATTATTTTGTCCATTTTGGAATCATAATGATGGTTCATAATATATATGATGTTGTATATGTACCATGAATCTTGAGACGTGCAAATATATTGTAAATATACTATTATGTGATGTTTAGATGTATGAAAATGATATATGACCCATAGCACTTATTTTGAGTATGTAATGCCAAAGTGTGCAATATGAAATTTTGATGAATGTATACATAAGTGTGAGTTAAATGGCCAAAATGAGATACATGAGGTTTGGGGCCATTTAGGTAGCTCACTTAAGTCTCAAATATACTTTTACACTTGCCCAAAAGGTGCCAAGACTAAGGGAAATCCATTTGGCAACTTTGGCACCCTATAAGGAGCTAAAATTGACCATTATAGAACTCTATATCACTTTTTAGCCAAATGAGTTATTTTTTATCTGAGATTTGGCATGCAATTAAGTCTTATTTAGAGCTTTCTAAGAAGTTAAAGATCATAATTTTTGGAGGTCTACAGAATATTTGATGATTTTTCAAAGTTAGAAAAATTTATGGAAATAGTCTGATGCACTGTTACAATGGTCCGAAATTATTTTCTGTCACATGAGACTCAAATGGTATCCAATTGCTATGAAATTTTATGTAGAGAAACTAGGAAATCACAGTAACTTGTCTCAACTAGAACCACCTCATTTAGAGGTCAAGAGAGAAAGATATGAATTTTTGAAGTTTCTATTTAGTATTAGTAACCTTGCCCAACCAGAAGTACTATTCCATCGAATTCT
This sequence comes from Erythrophleum ivorense, assembly GCA_026724425.1. Taxonomy (NCBI): domain Eukaryota; kingdom Viridiplantae; phylum Streptophyta; class Magnoliopsida; order Fabales; family Fabaceae; genus Erythrophleum; species Erythrophleum ivorense. The sequence goes on along the minus strand of JAIUCV010000901.1, from coordinate 184,984 downwards.
AAGGTTTGGGCTTGATGAACTAATCTGGAGATATTTTTCTCTTTAGTTGACATTCACAGCTTTCCATATTGGTATCATTTTCATAGATTGGATTTTTTTGGAATTAATTGGACTTTTTTTAAATTCATATCAGTAAACTGTGACAGCATCAAGACCTAATCTGACCTCCAGACTATTTCATGTGTCAAACACTCTATTTGTGAGATTTTATGACTTGTACATATTTTTAGCATTAAGTAGATATCTTAAGATTTTCAGAATAACCAAAATTGCATGATTTTGATTTTTCTAGATTTAGTTATGATTTTTCAAAGTTTACCCAGAAATGAGGCCAATTCTGGCCGAGAATAAACACTCATTTTCCATATCTCTTTTCGGTTTCTATGAGTTGTAGGTATATTTTTGTGATACAAATGAGTTTTTATAAGGTAATTAAATATGAGAGGGCATAGTATGAACTCACACGGTCCACGTGACACTGAAATGAATTTTTAGATATGATGAAACGCAAATAAAAGTTCAATTTTCATGCTTCTCCATGGGAATCATATATATATTCCATGATAATTATACTATTCAAAGGCATGAGATGAGCTAAAATTATGGTATTACATAAGGCACCTAGGGAGAGTGACGGGTCCGTCGCGCAACCCTCAAAATAAAACTAGATTGATTAAATTCTATAGCTAGTGACACAACCTAGGTCATATCCCTTAGAAAAGGAATTCAATGTTTGATTAGATTTTCTAAGTGTTAAAAGACTCTAGAACTACCTAAATTAAGGGCGGTTTTTGATCTAGCTAAACTATCTAAAATGAAACCGAATTAAAATTCCTAATTGCTACCTAATTGGATGAATTAATGGGTGAATGATGGACTTGTGATTAGCTTTAGATTCGTCCCTTGGTATCCACTATCCTTATCCTAATCTATTTATGATTAATTCTGGTCTAAAAGTCCTTAATTGTGTTCATTGGCAAGGGATCTTGAATTACCATTCAAGATTCAAGAAACTAGCAACTTGATGTTAATTGAGACCTCAACTCCTATTAAATTACTAATTCTTGTGATTAAGATCTTTGAACACTTGAATTGAGTGATTAATTGACCAATTAGCCTCTGAATTAATACCCTAAGATGTTTAATTAACTAATCAAACTTCAAGGAATCCTTATATTAGACAATTAGGCACACCAATTCTCACAAGCATTTTATCAAACACCTTGATTGCACACTTGAACAATGGTAGGAAAATAAAAATCCAGCACTAAAATTAATTAAATAATCAATCAAACAATATTCAAATTAGTGTCTAACCAGCCACTAATTGTAGATAATATAAATTCCCAATCAAATATAACCATAATACAAGAAAAAGGGAAATGCAAGAAAAAGGGAAAATCTTAGCTAAAATTCCTTTGCTATTCCATGGACTCAACTTCAACTCAAGAGCCTTCCTTTTAGCTAGACACAGATAGAGATTAGAGCTTCATTGGAATGGAGGAATGAAGGAAATGGATGAAAATGGTGTGGAGTGGCTCTGGACAAAGGGAATGAATGACGATGGGTGAAAGATGAATGGATATGATGGATGAATGGCGTGATGAATTGCGAATGAATGGCCTAGATATAACGTCAATCCTCCTCTGCTTCCAGTCTCCTTTCACATGCTTCATTTATTCTGCCTGAGTGTTTTTAATCCTTTAATGAATCACGTGGCTTCTTAATGCCTCCTTCAGCCCAAGCCAAATGCATGCGTTCTGCCCGTGGCTTTTGTCTCATATTTCTTTTCTTTTTCAAACCAGAACCCATATTCTTCTTCTTTAACCTGTGGTTATCTGCTCCTCTTCTCTGTTCAGTTGTTGCCTCTGCATGCATGGCTCTTCTTTTGCTCATTCCACGTGCAACCCATAGCTTCATTCCTCTGTTCAACCACGTGCTGCTTCCTTCATTGAGTTCCCAGCCTATAACTTATTCTCTACTTTTGTATTGCTTCCAAGCTCTTTCAACCCAACTAAAAACATAGCTTCTTTTCATGTTTTTTGCTTTGCAAAACGTTGCTTCCAATTTTCTCACTCTTTAAAACCAAGAAACTCGAGCCTCCAAACCTGAGTTGCTTCCTCATCACGTGGGGATGTGCTACTATGTGGAACCATGCATGAAACCCATGGCCTCTTCCTTTTAGCTTCACGTGTTCTACATGGATAATGAATGTATACTGCAACATGAATGGAGTGTGGATGATCCTGGAGCTACCTCTTACTTGAGCGTTACGTGGAAATGAAAGTTTGATATATGTGTGCAGATTATGTGAGCCAATGCATGCTCTGTTTTGCTCTTCTCATGTCATTCACGTGTTACTCATGTGCGTTTTCTTCCTGTAGCTGTCAACCACAATTTCCACGTTAGCTTCGTTTCGTTCTTGCTCTGTACCCGTGGCCAAATGCTTCTTATTTATTCTCGTTTGCTTAACGTGATTGTTGTTCCCTGTTTCTCACCAACACAGCACGTTCTAGAGCTTCCAAAAATTCCAGCTTCTTCATGAATTCGTGGCTGTTCTACTCGAGTGTGTTCTCTTCATGCAGCTCTTTTAAAATCTACTCATGTAGCTTGTTTTTCTCCTCGAAAAGCCCCCACGTCCAGAAACCCATGTAAGTAAGCTACATTCTTTTATGTTCTTCATGTATGTGTGTGCATGGAAGCTTATGTGAGCTTATGTGTGTGTCTTCCACATGGGAACAAGGGAGCTGGAGCTTGCTTCTTCTTAAAATCTAATTACTCCATCAATCTCCTTCCATTCCAATTTTATTTCCTCCAAATTGTACACATGAAGCCTTCATCTCTTCTTCTTCTTTTCTTTAAATCAAATGCTCATTCAAGCATCATTAGCCCATTAAAATCTGTAGAATAATAGACAAAAATCACATAGGGATTATCTACAAAATTATTTAAAATAAATTCATACATTAAAACTTAATAATTTATGAATTAATTCCTAAAATGTAGAGAATGGCCAATTAAAATCAAATTCAATTCAATTGCATCCATTAAGCCATATTTGATTATTAGAATGCCTAAGATAAGGAGAATAAAATGTATAAAAATCATGTTTATCAAAGAGTTTTAAATTTTTTCAAACCTATTTTTGAGTCATATAAGATGAATGAAAATGAGGAGAAACCTTAGGAAAAATTTAGAAGGCTAGAGAATGAATTGGTGTCTTAGGTTCCATAATATGACCTAAAGAAGCAACATATAATTAAACTCTTTGTTTTAATTGTGTGATGACCCCAAGAGGTTTAAAAAGAGTCAAAAATCATATATGAAAGGAAAGAAAGGAGCTTAGAACTCATTTGATGGGTATTACTTCATTAGGTGCATTCTTTGAACCATAAAGGAGTTAATAGACCAAGTTAGTGCTTAAGGAATATGTGTGGCCTTAGAATTAATTCCATGAACCTAATTGGCTTCCATAAATTGTGTTTAGGCTAAGAGAAACTAACCCTACACCTTTGTATGTGTGAGGCTGAGGAAGGGAGAGCAATTTCAAGAAGAAAAGTGTGTGATTGCCTCCAAGGTAGCTTTTTCCACCTTTTCTCATGCATAAATGTGTTCTTACATTGTCTTTGAATGTGTGTATGTGTGTTTTAAGCTATGAAAAGTGTTCTAGCATGAGCTTTTATTCTATGGTACCATGATGTTACATTATGCTTTCAAAATGATGTCTAATATGTGTGCTTAGATTTGCTTGAGTGTGGAGAAGCCAAGAACCCTTTGCCATGGTGAGGATGAGCCAAAAACCCTTGAAATTGGTTGAGACAAAGTAAAGAGTCTTCCAAGAATAAGGTTGACTCCCAAGATTAAGGTTGAGTCAAAAACCTCTTAAAGAAATGGGTGCAAGTCCAAAATCCACAAGTAAATGGGTAAGGCTAATCCACTTACTTGGCAAGCCTATATATGATATGTATGACTTGTTCAAATGTTAAAGATGTCTCTTGAATAATTGCACATGTCAATATGCTCATGCATGCATTTGTAAGACTTGGTTTGCATACTTTATATGTGATTGAAAGGGAGATGAGCTATTGGGATTCTTTGAGTCTCATTCCCTCCTCTCCAATATTCTAACATACTAGGTGGACCAAGTGGACAAGATCATGGGAGCCCATACCTTGGAAAATGAGATTATGACAACAAAGTGCATGAATTTTTCTTCTTTATGTCCATATTAATAGTAAAGTGGCTTTGTATATATTATTTTTGAGATGTAAGCTCATGTATGAATGTAAAATGATGTATGACTTTTGTATAGACTATATGTGGTATGAAATCAATAGAAAAGGAAAGTTTAGCTTCTTGATGGCTTGATGCAATAGTGTAATAATGGAAGTGGAGTAGCCAAATTAAGATGCATGAGGTTTAGAACTACTTGGGCAATTCATACAAGTCATATACATGCTTTTAAACTTGCCCAAGGGGTGCCAAACAACAAAGGAAGCCATTTGGACACATTTGGTATCTCATTTGGAGCAAAATTTACCATATTGGAGAGTTATACCATTTTTTATCCAAATGAGCTCTTCTTGATCTGAAATTTGGCATGCATCTAGAGCTTGTTGAGAGCTTTTTGGGAAGCTAAAGTGCATAATTTTTGGAGGTTTATGGAATATTTGATGAATTTTTAAAATTAAAAAATTTTCTAATTTCGGTTTAGTGCACTATTCACTTTGGCCCAAAATGAAACTTTGTCATTCATGGGGCAAATGATGTTCAATTATCACAAAATTTTACAAGGAAAAACTATATCTTCCCAGTGAATTGTGACAATTGGAAGCACCTCATTTAGATGTCTAGATAGAGAGATATAAATTTTTAAAGTTTCTATCCAATATCAGGCGTCCAGTCAGACCTATATTACTAGTTGATTAGATTTTGAGGCCTGGACATACCTAGACTAGTATGAAGTTATTTTTCCCTCTATATAATATCTGTAAGTTTCCAAATTGGTATCATTTGCATTGATTGGAGTTTTTTGAAATTTATTGGACACTTTTTAAGTTTATGGCAGAAACTTGTATCAGTACCAATAGCTAGTTAAACCTCTAAACCTTTTTCAATGTCAAATGTAGTTCAGATGCTATGGTCATGACTTGAAATTATTTTTAGCATAAAGTAGACATTTGTAGCTTTCCAAAATAGTAAAGAATTTATGATTTTGATTTTTCTAGAATTAGTTATAATTTTTCAAATTTTGTGACAAAAAGTATGAAATTCTGGCCAAGGCTACCTCATGGAATTTTGTGTGTCTCTTTCCTTGCGTTCTAGGCCACTTTTGGTGATGGATTTGAGTTGTATCTATGTTATTAAATATGAGGATGTGATATATGAGTCCATATGGCCTACAGGACTCTAAAAGAAAAATTTATGCATAGTGCAATGCAAGAAAACTCAATATTTTAATGTCATTTTTCTTGCTTCCCTATGTAATGCTTGGCATGAAACTTAAAATTAGCATGAGGCAAAGTTAGAAATTTATGGTGTTACAGTAATGCCTTAAGAGAACTACTAGATAAAGAGAATTAAGAGATAGAGAGGTTAATCTTATCGAGAAAGGTCGCTCGGCGCTTAAACCTAATACCTTTAAAGAATGGATCTTATTAAGTTTAATTTTTTTTAAATCCTAAGAACTTCTTTTTTTATAAAGCGATCTAGGACATTTAAAAATTGAATGGAACATATCCTATTAGGAACAAATCCTATTAACGAATTTGAGTAAAACAAATCTTATTCAAATTTAGTTGATTAAAAGTAAATTGAATTTTAAATGGTTTGTTGATTTAAATATTTATCTTATTAATTCAAACAATTCATTTGAATTCAATTAATTTATTCAAATTGGAACTTATCTAATAATAATAATAATTCTCTAATTTCAATTATTATTATTATTATTATTATTATTATTATAAAAATCACTTTTATCAAAATTTATCTTATTAAAATAATTAATTACAGAAATTAATCAATATACAAATGTTGCATGTATATGAATGTATCTCATTTTATGTGCTAATGTGTTATCTTGCATGATTTTTAAGGAAGAGCAAACTAATCACTGAAAATGTATCAAAGTTGCTAGAGGTGTTCCTCCCATATCACATCTAATATACGCAGATGATACAATATTTTTTTCCAAGCTACTCAAGATATGTGCTCCAAGGTAAATGACCTGCTGACTCAATATAGCAGACTATGTAACCAATCTATTAATACCTCTAAATTAGAAGTGATTTTTAGCCCTAATATACCATATTGCATGAAACTATATTATGCTCAACAACTAAAGGTCCCCTTCAAATCAAGACTAAGCAAATACTTTGGAATCACTTGTGATGTAGGCAAATCAAAAATGCAGATATACAAGAGGTGGTGGCAAAGATTAACAAGAAATTACAAGCATGGAAATTGTAACACTCGGTTTTCATAAAAATGACAAAAATAAGCTAGTTATAAAGAAATTCCTCTAAAACGAATGAGTTGAGGCTAAATAAAATTCTAAATAATAGAAAATAAGGATCCAACGCTTAGGATGCCCAGAAATCAAAGCCGGAATGGCTAGATAAAATTAGATGAAAAGTAGTGACATTTTCATAATTTTGGGTGCTTTTTAGAAAACTCAAAGGAGGGATCTTTAAATGGAAAATTTGATTTTTTTCGATGTTCTCAAAGGCCCTAAAAACTATTGGAACCTCTAGAATGGTTCAAACCCTTCTGGTTCATGTTTTAGAATGTCAGTTGACATAAACTTTGACCCTTCTATTCGAAAAGGTTTTTAATCCAATTTAAGTGATTCCAAAGGCGTTTCATAAGTTAGATGACCTAAATTTTATGATAAAAAAATATAATTCTAAAAAGGAATTGAAATGAACTCAAATGAAAAGAACCAAGAACGAAGGGCAAAATTAAAATTTTGAAATGTCTTAAATGGGTCCCTAGCCTATGTATAGCACACCCCACTTCTTCCATATGCCTCGACCAACTTTCTTCTGCACCAAAACAGAACCCTAAGCTTCTTGAAGTGGCGCACCAACAGGGAGGAAGAAGGGAAGAGAAAACCAAGTAAAAAGGTAAGAAAATCCATGGTTTTTCATGCTTCTTCCTTCACCAATCTTATTATTCTCTTCCTCCTTTCTTTTTCTATGGTTTTGATGATTGATTTGAGGATGATTCATGACTAGTTCAGTGAGAGGAGGATAGAAATTGAAGCAGAAACAAGAAACAAGAAACAAGTGGAAGAACTCTTGGAAAAGCTTGAAACCAAGGTCATTTCCATGGACTTTGTTGGTTCTTCTTGCTCCTTCTTCTATGCCTACTTTTGGCCAACCCTAGGTTCATTCAGTAGGGGATAAATTCAAGCCAAAACAAGGTAGGGTCAAAGGTTTTCAAGCATAAAAAACAAAAATATGCAATTAGATTCAAAAGAAAAGCTTTAGAATTCAAGTTGTATAACTTAGAGTTTTTGTTGCACCTAGCCATTCTTGAAGCTTTCTAATGATAGTATAGCCTATGTAAGAGTATGTATGAGATCCTAAGACATCTAAGAAGCTTCACAAGTGCCAATTCCCTAAGAGAAAGCAAGCAAACTCCACAGGCTTATACCTAGTGCATATTCTCGGCCAAACCTAGTTCAAACACCTAGAGAGTGTTTTAAATTTTTTTAAGGCTAAAAGGGGACAAAATATGATGAAAGAACATCAAAAGGAGCCTTAGAATAAATTTAAAAATTTTGATTTGTGAGATGAAGGTATAGGTTCTAATTTAAGACTTAAAAAAGTAACTTGCATCTAGGCTTTTAGGAATGAAATTGTAATGACTCCAAAGAGTCCAAATGGAGTCAAAAGATTTAGATAGAAGGAGAAAATGGAGCCAAGATCATGAATTCTAGTAGTTTCTTCATCAAGTTTTGTATGAAATCATAATGAAGCCATATGAGAAAATAGCCTTTCATAGAGTATGTGTGATGTTAGAACTTGCTTCCATGATGTAATTGTGTCCCATTTCATATATTTAGGCCAAAGAATCAAGTTTTACCTAATTACAAGTATGTGGTCGAGAGAGGGGAAGAATAATCGAAGAGAAAAGTATGTAAATCTTACTTCAGTGTAGCTCTCTAACATTTCTCTCATGCATGGCTTAGATATTTACTTGTCTTTGGGTGCTTATGTCTATGTTTGAACCATGAGAAATGTTTCTAGCTATTTCTTATAAGTTATGGTACCATTATACTTCTTGAAATGTATTTGTGTATATAAAGTGGCTTAAATGGATATGGTTAGGCCAAAAGTCCTTTTGTAAAGGTGAAGATGAGCCAAAAGTCTCTAGGAATAGGTGAAACAAAATCAAAAGTCTCAAGAAGAGTGAGGCTGAGTCAAAAGTCTTTTGAAAATGGGTGAGGCCAATCCAAAAGTCCTAAAAAAGATGGGTGAGGCTAAACTAATTCCCTTGAGAGGTTATGTTTGCTATGTATAAGTTTATGTGTTAAGAAAAATACTTTATGTATGCTCAATGATAGCTTGAATGTCATGTATACATTCTTTGATATATATATGCATCTATTATATATGTTTGAAGGGGTTAAAAGCTATTGGGATTATTTGAATCTAACTCTTCTCCCATATATGCCTAACCATGTTTAAGTGAGCCAAGTGGACCAAGAAATAGATGCCAACAACCTTGAAAAGCAAGACTTTGACAAAAAGATAGAGAAATGGCCTTTTATTTGCATTTTGATGTCAAGAATTGTAACCATGAGATGTATATATGATGTAAACCATTTAACGTATCCAAATGTATGTAAATATGGTGTATGTATCAATGTGGAAGCCAAATAAATGAGAATGTGAGTTTTCAACACTCCTTTGCCTTTATGTCCATGTGCATGAATGCAAGTGGCAAGGTGAGAATGAGTGCCATGATAATTTGGGTCATTTGACATGCTTTTATATGTTGTATTTATACTTTTAGACTTGCTCAAGTGGTTGTGGAAAATTAAGAAGAGCATTTGGTGCCTTTATATCCCACTTTGGACTTCAAATATGACCAAATGGTAAGTTGAACCAAAATCTGACCAAATGGATAAGTTTTTATATAAAATTTGGCTAGCAAGTAGGTCTCATCTAAAAATTTTCAATAATAAAAGAGCACTCAATTTGGAACTTTAGAGAATTTATTATAATTTTTTAAAATTAGCCAAATTATGCAGAAATGGTATATGTATTGTTCATATGGTCAGTTTGCTTTTCTATGTTATACGTGGGTCAAATGAAGTCCAATACTTATAAAATTTTATGAGCATAAACTAAACATCACAATCTTTTCATAGCCACTAAGATCACCTTATTTGGAGCTCTATAAAGGGAGAAATAAATTTTTAAAGTTGCATAATAGTACTAGTAATGTAGTTCAACCTTTGTCATTGTTCTATTAATTTTTGTAGCTTAAACACCATTGCATTGATCTAAAATTATTTTTATTCATTATTTAACATTTAGAGCTTTCTAGAAAGCTATTATATGTATGATTTTAATTTTTCTATAATTAGTTATAAATTTCCAAATTTCATATCAAAAATCTAGATATGCCAACCCGAGAGCAACTTCCATTTTTCTGGTGCATAGTTTCCAAATCTGTGATGCATGAGATATATGGATATGTTATAGATAGGAATGATGTGGATGAGTTCACATGGTCCCTAAAGTTATGAATCATGTATATGGCCTCCCAATTACTCAATTATTAATGTATGAAAACATATGCTTTTTTACAAATGTTGTCCAATATACTTGAAATGGTTTGGGATCGACAATGAGACCATTGTGTAAGAGCTAAAGGGATAAGGTATTATAGAAATTTGTTCTTCTCTCTCAGGCAACGAGAGTTACTTTAATTAAATTAGTGCTGAATTCATCCATAGTTTTCCCTTTGTCCTTCTTTAAATTATCCAAGTGGTATTATTAACTAGTTGACTCTAGAATTTCTAACTTCTTCTGGAGTTTCAAAGATCATAGATCCAAAATACACTTACTTCAATGGGATGAGCTATGCCAACCTTGTACAATGGGAGGACTTGGTCTCAAATATACTCAAAGCTTCAACAAGGCTCTATTAGCCAAACACATATGGTAGTTAATTTCTTGAAATAATTACTCTTTATTTGCCCAAACGTTAAGGCCTAAATATTACAAGTTTAGAATTCACAATGAAGTGACATCACATCATGCAATGAGTTGGTGTGGAAAGAAATTCAAAAAGCAAGATCGCTCATTTTTCCTCACTTACAATGGTGTGTTAGTGATTGATTATCAATTCCAATACTAAACCACCATTGGTCGCTGATGTAGGTTGATCCTCCTTCTTCTATACAAACAGTAGGGAATCTTATACTGCATACCCAAGGATGCTGGAACAATCTAAGTGTACACCAGTTATAATCTAAAAATGTAGCTTAAAAAATTCTCCAATCTATGTTCTCTATGATCAAACAACAAGATTGACTTGTTTGGTCAGGTTCAAATAGTGAAGAATATACAATGGCAACTAATTATCAGATGTTATCTTGGAAAATAGAGGTAAATCCATCTCACACTGCAATTTCATGGGATAGATTATGGAAACTTAGGCTTCCTTTTCACATTTTTTCTTTATATGGCAATTATTACAATAAGCATTACCTCTAGGCAACACACTTCATCGACATCATCTCTCTATTGAGAATGGTTTTCAATTTTGTAACCATCAAGAGGAGTCATATCAACATTGGTTTTTACTATGCCCCTTCACACGAGCTATTTGGTTTGGATCTCAGTTGGAACTCCGTGTGGACCAAGTGGCACCTTCTGACTTATTTACTTGCATACAATAGTGGTTATTATAAGAACTCCCAAAAATCCTCAATATGAGCTGTGCCATATTATATTCAATCTGGTATTGTTGAAACAAGTGATTGTTCCAAAATTCACACTATTCTCCCTTGCAAAGCTATCTTCCTTGCCCAGCAGGCTAATGTCATGCCCTTACTTACAGGAATGCCTTGCTCCACATCAACCTAAAACTTGATCTCTCAACCATACCCTCTCTGGCATGGCCGTATGCTAGCAAATCAATGGTACATGTTTGTGGTACAATCTAGATGGTCCAAGAAGGATAAGAGGGGTCAGTCTACCATTGCAATTTGGTTTGGACCTAATCAGTTTCGCAGTCTTACATGGAATAGCTCTTTCAATAAAGGCAAACTAGCTCTATTTCTAGTAGCAATTCATGATACACTGTGGTTTATTCTAAATCAACAAGTAATTTCGTATCCACACCGCTATCCTCTCAATGTGGGCATCTTCCAGGCCAAACACTATTGGCATTTGAAGAATCCTAGGGTCTTTCCAATCCACCTACAGGTCATACAACAAGATCTCTACATACTACTCAACATATTTGTAAAATTTCATTTCTTTTTAATCCCATCATCTTTTACAAGGAATGTATAATGTATTAGTTCAAACTTAAAGGTTTATTTTATATATCAAAAAAGAAAAAGAATGTATCTCATAGTCATTTTGCAACATGTACCATAGAAGAAATTTAATCTTATGAGACATCTTTGTGAAAATAATGCTTCTAAAGAATTTAGATGGAGTTAACTAAATAATAAAATTATCAATTTTTCCAAGCGTGTGGAGGCAAGCGACACCTCTCGAGAATTATAAGATTTGGGAAGTCTTAATGCAAATGGGTTCTTTTTTTTTTAATGGACTGGATTTTTTCTGCCTACAAAAGGAAAAATAATCAGATCAAATATAACACTCACTTTTTTTTTTTTGAAATTTATTATATTTAGTGTATACACTTACTTCATAAGTCATAACCCTGCAGCATTAATATATATATATATATATATATATGAGTAAGATTAAAAGACTTGAAATATCTATCATGGATTGTTTTAAGCAATTTCAATATTTCGACATGTACAGCGTAAACCTATTAATACATTGTCAATAAATTAGGTAAAAAAAATATTTTATTACTAAATTTAAACATAATTGCTCTTTCATTTCTTTTCACTTAAAAGAGCAATTTATTCAATAAAGCAACGATGTCTCTCGAATTTACAATTGAATTCTTAATTTCAATTAGATGAATCTTCTGCCTGTAATTATTTTGGGAAAAAAAATGAAGACAAACTTAAATTATATTTTTTTTTACTTAATGAAATTTAGCACACAATTACCCAATTCAATAATTCTTGTAGGTATAAAGCTATTCAATTATTATTTTCAATTACTTTAATATAGGAATAAAAGAGATAATATTGCTTTGATCAATATTAGAAGGACTGAATTACTTTAATAAATAAACTAGAGAGACAACATTGTTCTAATTGAAATAAAATGAAATAAATTACTTTTCTGAATAAATTAAAAAGATTAAAAAAATGAAATTAAATTTAAAATTTAAAATTTTTCACTGAAATGCAAGGGTAAATTATAGTTTTCCCCTACATGGTTTAGGTGCGTGGAACTAGTTTGTTCCACTATAGTTTGAAGTGTCACTTAACTCTGTTGTGATTTGTCCCATTATTAGTTAACCATTTTATAGTATTTTTTTATCTTAAAATAGAAATAATCATATAAAAGTTAAAATGATAAACAATTTATTATGTAAAGTATGTTTTAGCTATACTTTAACCAATTTCACAATCTTTTAAAACCATTATTCGAATTAAACTAACATTTCAAAATTGAAATACTCTACTTAATTGCAACAATTGCCTTAGAAGTCTTGTGAAAAGGACTAGCCTTAAGTACACCTTTTTATATTTTTACTTTTAGATTCTCCAATAAAATTATCGTATATGAAAAAATATATATTTAGAAAATCCAATCATAGGATACTAAGTTGTAAAAATTATATATTTATTTACAAAAAATAATATATTTTTCATGTTATTATTAAAAAATTATACATATCATACTTTAATTAAAAAGCCTATTAGCAAACTTATAAAAAATTACATATAAATTTTTTCTTTTAAAAAATTTCAAGATGTAAGTGAATTAAGAATTTAATAATAAAATTATTTAGTATTTTAATATTCACATGATTATGTTCATTAAATTAGTAGGAGACAAACTAATTTTGAGTCAAATAACGACAAAATATACTATAATTTAATTTAATTTTTTTTAATTTTTTGTTGAAATTTACCGTGTTAATTTTTTAAAAAATAAATACAAAATATATACAATCTGTTTAAGTGATAAGTTTTACTTGAACGTGAGAAACTCAATTAGTTAAGTGATAAATTTTAGATACTATCAGTTTTGAAAAGAAAAATTAACGGGATGAATTTTTTTGTAATTTCCTCTTAGCATAAATATATCTGACTTTTAATTTGGACAGGATGTTATTTTTTTCTCTAAAAAACAGGAAAGAGAAAACTATGCATTTTTTTTTTCCTTTAAACTAAAACCCTGACCTTGAACAGAAGTGCCTCATTGCGGAAGAGACGTACACATAAAGTTCCCAAATACCACAAAGATATTGCCATGCCTCATTCTATGCCATCTGGGAGACACAACCACCTCTAAACCAAAACCACCGACCCAATCCTCGCATTGGAAGCCCACAGAATTTATGACTCACTGGGTTTTGGACACGTGTCCTGTTGGGAGGCTATGCTTTGCTGAGATCCTTTCCAAATATCAAAGCTAGTTTTCTCTTATGGCCAATGAGGTCAATTTAGCTTTCCTGTAAATGCAATTTTTCTGTGAAGATGTAGATGGAGAGAGAGAGTCTAGGAGAGAGCATCAAGTGCATGAAGAAAGTAGCCACAGGTAGGTGAGGTTAGCATCTCAAGTCCTAGAACTCCCTTCCATGTCAGCATTCAGAATAATCATATAATTAATGCCATCTGATGTGGCAAGTTCTGAGTGGGCGATGAGTAGTGATTAGTGAAGGTACTTCAATAATATCCACCCAATTCTTACTCTGAAAGAGACTCTTATTTGGACTTAATGTTATGAAATTTGTGACATTTTTAATCATCATGTTATTTGGATTTGCACCATCTTATAAATTAATTTAGATTATTTGCAGTAATAGTATATTATATAATTAGAGAGAAAAAAAATTAAGATGTGCATTCCTTTAAAAAAAATGGAGTCCATTGTTTATTTCTCTTTCTTTCTTTTAGTGCATATGTACTCTAGAAAATCAATTTGGCTTGTAAATATGTTTCCAATATAATTTAAAATTTTACATAAAGGAAACTTTTGGTAATTTAGTGCCTTTTAATTCTTTTATTATGGTTACTGTGGCTTTTTTCCTTTTTTAGGTAATTATAAGATTAAAAAAAATTCTGAACAAATTTAATGTACCTGAAATTGAAACTTATCATTCAACTTTGAAAATAATTCTAGTACCATTGAATCAAAACTTATTAATTACTTTTGCTTACATTTTGTTTAGAAGAGCAACACTTTTTTCTTCAACATTACTTTCTCTTATTAATAATATTAAGACAATTCTATATGTAGGCAATAACAAAAAAAATTGTACACGTTTAGTTAGGTATTTGTCATAACTCATGGATATTATTTCAACTGAACACTGCCTCCTTAGATTTAATAAGTACAAAATTTGATTAAAAAACTTAATAACAGATCATGTAAAACAAAACAAAAAACAAAAAAAAATCACATACAAGCATCTCATTGAAGTATAAAAAATTTAAACAAAGAAGGCAAGATGTCCAAAAGGGGATTTTTCACAGTTTTAAAAGAATAAGAAAACTGAAAAGGAATGGAATCAATGAGTTGAAATCAACAGGTTAACCAACTTGTTTGACTCCAAGTCATTAACAACTAGGATCTTCCCTCTTTCCATCAGAGGGCAAAACCGGTGAAGGTTTTGACAGTTGCAACTTGCTCTGTGCACCTTTGTATTAATTTGTGTTTCCGTCCACAAAATTCACGACACCTTCTGGCCTCTTCCCTTAACAAGAGACAAAAAAACAGGCGCGTACACACGCACACACACAAAGAATACCATTAGATTATGAAGAAGTGTGAGCTGTGCAATTCTCCTGCAAAGTTGTACTGTGAATCAGACGAAGCCACTCTTTGTTGGGTTTGTGATGCCAAGGTTCATAGTGCTAATTTCCTCGTCACCAAACATTCCAGGATCCTTCTCTGCCATGTTTGTCAGTCTTTAACTCCTTGGCATGGCTCTGGACCCAAGTTTGTGCCCACCATGTCTGTTTGTGAAGATTGTGTTAGCAACAATAATGGGAGATTCACACAGCGGAATGATGAAGATCAAGACAACGATGACGACAACAACGATAGTGATGACAGTGATGGTGGTGGTGACGATGGTGGAGAGGAACAAGATGATGGAGATGAAGAAGAAGAAGAAGAAAATCAAGTGGTTCCATGGAAATCTACGCCACCTCCTCCAGTTTCTAGTTCTTCGAATAGTTCAAATTATTCTTCAAGGTTCTCAGATTAGCTTCCTTTTTGTAAAGCTCCGCTCAGACGTATGACTCTGTTTCTAGCATCCTCTGTTTTCTTCTTCTTTTTTTTTTTTATGGGAAAGTTTATGTCATTGCCATGACAGGTCGTAGACTAAGCAAAACTAGCAAATTTTGGAATTGGGATTGTCTGCTGCAAGATGAACAGTATTTTGGACTTTTTTAATTTCAGCTATTTATTTTTTTTATTTTAATACTCTTTTTATTTTGAATAAAACAAAATGTAGAATGAAAATAATTTTTTAATCTCTATCATATTATTTGATGGAAGTTATAAAATGATTTTTATTCTATATTTTGTTTTTTTAAAATAAAAAATAGATAGTTAAAATTAAAATAAAAAATGTCAATATCAAAGTGAGTAGTAGAAAATCTCATTACCAAATTTGGTTTGAATAAATGAGAGGAAAGGGGGAATGTCACCTCTTTGTGAATGAGATGTTTTGCAAGTGAGAGAAATGTCTTGAAGATCTGTAAGATACTTTGATGGCTAATAGATTACAGGAAACCTTCTCTGAAATCCCAAGTTTTATAAAAGTAGGAAAGAAAGGTTTTATACTAGTGATTTGCTAGTGTGTTTGCTGTAATAATGATGATCAGCTCTCTCTTGTGGTAGTAGTTACTGGCATTACATGTTTGTTCATTGTTGGGTTGGAAAATTCTAAAGCATTATGAATTTACAATAGCTTTCACAACACAGTCATTTTTACTTTTCCTGTTATTATTATTATTATTACTTTTCATTGTTATTATTATTATTATTATTATTATTATTATGCAAATTTAGTTAAATCTTTTTAAGTGCTGGGTAGTTGGTAGTTGATTGCCAGGGTTGTGATATTTTACACAGATAGGAAACTTGCAATCCGCAACCACAATTTTGTCCACAACATTACCATTGCAGTAAATTCTGTAACTGCATTAGGTCTGTGATTGTAACAATAAGGTAACTGTAATTGCAATTAAAATTTATAGGGAGAAAATTTATATGCATTTATTTGTATATTTATTATCAAAATTTTTTATTAAAATATAATAAGTGTATGATTTTTACATATAAATTTATAATTCACAATTAAAACATACAATCATCATTGTTATTAAAAAACTTATTCATTTTTATATTTTAATTAAAAATTTAATAATAAAAATATAAGAAATTATATATAAAAGTAGTCCAATTTAAAATCTTTGTGATCAAGGAATTTAAATAAGCATACAATGTTTGCTATTGATTTCTATTTCCTTATTTTTTTAACTTGAAATGATTAACATCTTCATCAAATCAAAATCATCAAGTATTTTTCTATCAAGGTATCGCTAATGACATTTAATTTTAAAGTGTTTAAAAGTCTAATGTTAGGAGCTTGGATTCTTATAATTTTCCTTGCCAGAAATTATTTTTGTCAACTTTTAAAGTGCCGAACTTCAAAAGGATGAATTTGATAGTCAAGAATGGGCAAATTTTACCTCTACCTTATGTACTTTAAAACTTTGAAGTTAACACTTGACGTAACTTATTTTTTTAAATACATTACATTAATATAGAGGTGCGCCCTTAAAACTCTTTAAAGAAGAATTTAATTTCAATCGATACATAAATTAGTTTGAAGATGTTCTTATTTATATAACCCCAAAAAAAATTTACCAAAAAACATGTGTCCAACTTCAAGATGTGATATAAAGTTCGAATCTCATCAAATGATCTAATTTGCGCTACTTTTTATAACTCTCTTATTAATTATATTAAGGATAAAATGTAAAAAATCTCTTTTTAACTTATAATGTTGTTTAATTTATCTTCTTTAACTTTAAAACTTGACCAAAGCTTTTCAAACTTTTAGTTTTGTTTAACAATAACCCTTTTGTAACCTTTTCCTCCAAAATCTTATCATTTTTTGTCCATGTTAGTAAAATTAGCAAATATTGGTCCTTTCATTTCAAGTGACAAACAGGAACTTTTTTCTCATTTCCTTTCATATTTTTCTGTACATAAATACGGCCAAAAAACACCCTTGTTTTGTTAATTAAAATAGCAAATTAGATGTATTTTTTTTAGTGTTAAAGCTTTGAACAAAAGAGTTAGTAGATGAGTCATGTTATACAAAATTAAAAATATGATAAATTTATGATGTTTCTTAAAGTTATTTTAACCTTAATTCAATCAACTTTCATGCCTCCAACCTTGTACAATGCGATATAGGAGACATTACTCTCCTGACATGGGCGAGCAATTGAATTGAAAATCCTGATTTTCAGGTTCTTTCGGCTTTGCCCACAAATTCAGCAATGATCTAATCTTTCAACTAGCCTAAAATATTGCCAAGAATCTCTCTAAAGCTTGTACTTGAGGATCACTATTCAAGTAAAACCGACATAAGCATGCTTTGTAACCCTGTGACTTCGATTGACAAAGGAAACAACTACTAGCCTCCCATGTGATTCACAAGTACAGAATATGCTTTATTAATAGCTAATTCTATGAAAGGTTTCCATCTCTAAATATATCAAATGTAAAAAAAAAAAAAAAAATTACAACTAAAGTTTGTCTCTAATTATAATATTCTCTTCAATATATAAAAAATGGCTATTAACATCTAATTTGTTAAATCCATTGTAATAACCTCTACAGAATAAATCAGGAATTTATTTAAACATTCAGAACTACTGCCATATTAAATTGATCATGTTATCTAATTTAATTTTTTATAATAATCACATAATCTAGTTTTAAATAATGGTTGGGTTGAATTCTAAATTTTAGATGAGAATTGTTTATTTGTCAAAATATGAATTAATAACGTTATTAGTGAAATTTTTTATGTGTATGGTAAAGATTTTATAAATTACACACACACAAATCTAAATGAGTTAAATATGAGTTGCACATACATGTATACATTTTCTTTTACCAAAACATCAATTTCTTCTTCTTTTTTACTCCTACGAAGTTCATGCCATTTCCATTTATGTTATATATCTCTAATCTCAAACCAGCTAACTAGTGCAATAAACCCCCAATCAGATAAAGAGGTAGAGGAGATTTCTCACATGGTATAGTAAAGGAAGAGGCATGTGTAACACATATATTCAATGTGCATGGTCTAATTTAGATGCCATAGATGTTATTGCAACGAAACTAATAGAGCAAGGTATCAACTGTTATTTTTTATATACTGAGGAGACATTTTAATTGGATATAAAGACTAGAGTAAGTTCTATTTTTCTTTTTTGTTTTTAGCATTTATATATAAAGATTCTTACTTTAGTAATCTATTGATTAAAATATAATTTAAAAACAAAAATATGGTCAATGTCTTCAAATTTAGCACAATAAATATTAAACCTCAGAATAAGTAAGTGGGGTCAAAGAAATCCGACACTTGCACATGCGCCTTCCATGAAGCATAATTTTGTATTCTAAGATGCTAGTTGAGCAATGGATCTACTCTCTTAAATAATGATAATTGATATAATGTCCAAGTTTGACAACAATATTTGAAGGAATCAAGAAACGAAGGTGTGGGACTTTGATTTTGGAGCGGCTTTGTGGTCTGAATTTGATGCTTTGTGAGAAGGAAGGTATGTGTGGCTGTCAGTGTATGCTTTTGCCAAAGCTTACCATAATGAACATGCAGATTTTTTCTTTTTTTCTTTTGTTTTGTTTTGTCTTCTTTTTTTTTTTTTTTTTTGGGTTTCCTGCTTATTATTCTTAGGATTCTATTTGCTCCCAAAATTTTTGGCCTTTTTTTTCTCTGATCTGTCCCTGATTGTTTGTGTGAACCACAGAAAGATATTATTCTATTCCATGTGTATGTGTAGCATTTTTCTCTTGAAATGATAGCCACCACGCTCCCTTAGGTACCTGTAGATGTCAAAAGTCTTTTCTCAGCGAAGATGTAGCTTTCTGACGCAACTGCTGGGAGTTTCCAATAAATATTTACTAATTCAGCTTCAAGTTTCAATCTCGTGTAAATATAGCATTGTAGCTTAAATCAAGGTTTTCAAATACCATTTGTGACAGTAATTAATTGTGGTTTTAATATTAACATTTTGGTAAGTTTAGAATATTTATCAAAGGTGTCCTCTTTACTTTTGACCACTCAAATTTAAATCTTTAAAAAAGAGAATTTATTCTTTTAAATATATTAAATTAACGTAAAATGCGTCCTTAAGATTATTAATACAAACTGATTTGAAGATGTCCTAGTGTGCAGAATAAAAAAATCACTACAATTGTAATACAATCGCAGTTGCACTGTAAATACCACCTTTGTTTCAGACTAAAATGAAGAAATCTTACATATTTATATTTGTGTGAAGTCATACTTTTGCCCTTTCAAGTCATGGTTAGCTTAAGCATGAAGATGGCGAAGTTTCAGAGAAGGCGCACCGTCTATACATTAATAATTACATTTTTTATTACGAAGACTCTTAAATGGTGAAAGAATGCTAGCCACTTGAATTTAGCTTGAGCGGTTATTAGGAATACCTATAGGCGAACAAAGGAAACGCAAACATTCTACATTGAGTGGGAAAGAAAAGGAGAGGTAACTTCCATTGAATGAGTCTTTGAATTGTAAGTTCAAATTTTTGAATAACGAAACCTATGTATGGCTCTGCAGCACCATAGTTTAATATACAATTTTAGTGCATAAATTTCAAAATATAATATTTTATTTTTCTTAAACTATCATAAAAAGTAAAATGTCAATATCAATTAAAATTAATATATAATAACTATGAGATTTTGATTAAAAAAAAAATAAGTCACAACTCGTGTAAAGAAAAAAAATTAGAGAGGATGATAGAAATATAAGATATAACATAATCAATTATATGATTTTTAAAAATTAATTTAATCAATATATAACCTTTTTATAATAATTTTAAAAAAATTATAAGTAAATTCTTTTTTTGAATAAATTTTTAGTAGCACAAGCATATAATGTTGCCTCCACAAAAGGAGGTAACTCTTCATATCACATGTTTATTGTTCTCAAAATCAAAATACTTTAATTGATTTGTAATATTTTTATTTTTTATAAAAATTTAAAAAGGTAGAATATTACGTTTCAAAAGTATTTGTATATAAAATTATAATTAGGTTATATAGTTAATAAGCGAGTAATACGTAACATTCTCCGATTCTCCTTTTGAAGGCGCAAGCATATAAGGGATTGTACTTGGTTACATCCAGAAAAGGAAGTAGCTCTTCATATGCTAGTTTTGTTGTTGTCGAAGGCAAGATACGTACTAAGAAGCCTAGTGTACTATAGGAAAGGGATTGGACTTGGTTATGAATTGGGCTTGTATTTGACCCACCTAGTGTCCAATGGGCTTAAACATGGCTCCTATTTGGGCTTGCATTTGACATTATAGCAGAAGCTATTGCAACACGAAGAAAGAATTACACGTCTAAACATTTGGGTTTCAAGAAAATTCACGCTGAGTCAGATTGCAGAGATTTGGCTGCTGCCTTCCATTTGATTTATACCTTTATTCGAGGTATGATGCTCTTATCAATGACATTGTTGAAGTGAGCAAGTATATCAATAGGTTCACTATCATGAGGAGAATGTGTTGCTTAGATTGGGAAATTTTTGTTAAAAATTTTTTATCTTATAACTGACAAAAATTTTTCACAATGACTTCTATCCTTAGAGATGGAGTGGGGTGATGGAGAATACGTCCAATTTCATCTTTCTGCACTGCACTATATTATCTATTCTCCCTTTAGATGCTTTCGTTTTTTTTTAATGTCCTAAATTTCTAATATATGACTCTATTCGCCTTGTTAGATGTCGAGAGCACAATTTGTTGTCGCCCAACTAGTTGAAAGTGTTCAATTGTAAGAAAGAATCTCCTATGGTCCTATTTTATGAATGGATCGTGGATATAGAACATGATTCTCCAAAAATAAGTTCTCCTAGTTGAGAGTATTTAGTTGTAACAAGAAATTTTAACTAACACATACGGTCTTTATTTTATGAATAGATCATCGAGACATGACATAATTATTGAAAAATAAGTTCTCTTCTTAGGTTCTAAACATAGCCAAATCTAGGTAAAAAAGGTTTTGAGCAAAAATAAATGAAAATAGATGAAGATAATTAAATTGCAATTGAAAATATTACTTAAAAATAATTCAATACTTGTACAAACTCGAGCAATATCAAATGACAATAGAAAAAATTTAAAATAAAAATTAGTTACAACTCTAATAATAAACTAGAAACAACAATAAAATGTTAAAATAAACTAAAAATAATGACTTAGAGTGAATAAACAAGTGTAAATAAAGGCATAAAGTGAATAAAAAGATTCGTAAAGTATGAAAAAGTAAGTTGTTGGATAGTTTTTTAGGATATCTACCCTTTATGATAAGCTATCTTTCACATTTTATACCTTCAATAGCTTTATAGCCTATTTCATGCTCAAAACGAAATGTATTGCATGAAAATCATGTTGACTGGGTTAAACCTCATATTCCTTTTTTTTGCATGCTAGTTATTCTCAATCGTCAGGGCTTTCAACTAATACTTGGCTAATCATGCTTAGGTGATACTCAACTAGTCACACTCAGCCAAGAGATTGGCTATCATTCCTTGGCTAATTCACAAGCTCAACTGTTCATTTTTCTTGATTAATTAGTTAGTTGTGACATTGGCTAAGCTCATTATTATTATTATTATTATTATTATGCTAACACTTTGTCCTCCTCACGGCTTTTCGGTATGAGCTAACTTAAACAAGAATACCAAGAGGCATGATAATTTTGTTGGTGTAACTTAACTCTAGTTCGCCTTCTCCTTAGGTTTTGACTTTTCTCTTTTGACATTTATGGATTTAGGTAGCTAATGGGTAATTAACACTATGTTAGTTAAGATTGCCTTCAAGAATGAATTAGTATATATCGTCATGTCTTTCTCAACTAATTTAAAGCAACCATCTTTAAAAGCCTTCCAAGTGGGATTGTGGAACACCACACAATTGTTAGTAGCATGATTATAGAAGTTTTGCCATTTACAATACTTCTTCCTCTTTAATTGCTATATTGAAAGAATATTATACCTATTTAGCAACTTAATATGCTTATCTTTCAAAATATAATCAAATTTTTGTTCCATTTTAGTAATGTAAAAAAGAAAAGGCTCAGCTAATTCTAACTTTTATGCTTTCTTGCCCTTAAATGGTCTCAATGTTAGGCATGAATAGCCTTTTCCACTCAAAATATCAATAATGCTTATGTCGACCACCCTAAACTCCCCCATCTCTTTAGACTTAATAGACATTATTAGCTTTTCTTCAATCTCACTATCTTAGAAAGCCCTTTTGGAGCATTGGAAGCTCTTATATGCCCCTTTTATCATGCCTAGCTTTTACTAGCTCATCTATGCAATATATGGATATAATTTCAAAGTTCACATCCATACATAAACTTTTTAACACCGAAATTGAATTGTTTACGGGTTATTTTGAGGTATAGGGGTCCAAACTTGAATCTTTTCTTTTCTTAACTCATTTTCATCATAAACAAGTTTGTTCATACCCAATTTATGGTACATAACTTGTGGAACACACAAAATCTTAATAGGACCTGAAATGACAGCTTTGGGAAAAAATATGCACTAATTTTGAAAATTCATAACTTAGGCTATACAACTCCAAATTATGCAAATTAGGTGTCTATGAAAAGTTTAAGATGTGAACTACATGTTATATAAATGCTAGGCAAAATTGAGTTGATTTTCCTAATACGGAATAATAACATAGGTCAAAATTGGAGGCATGTAACAGACCTAAACTTTGAAATTACATATATTGAGTTATACAACACCAAATTAGGTGCTCTCAATAGCCACAGAAAGCTTAAGATGAGACCTAATTGATGTAAAAACTTCAAGAGCATCGAAACTCATTTGACCCATGAAAGACATTACATATCAATGGCTCCTAACTTCTCCCTCTGTATAACTCCTTTTTATGCAAACTTGATGGCTTTAGAAAGCTTATAATATCAACTATATATCTGTAAAATTTCATAAGTATTAGATTTCGTTTGACCCTTGAAAAACCCAAAACACCAAACCTATTCTGTGTAAATAGTCTTAGGAGCTAAATGAATTTTTTGTCCAACTTCAAAAATTTGTAAAATATTCTATACAACTCCAAAAATTATAATTCTTAGCTTAGCAAAAATCTCTGGGAGGGTTCTAAATGCATGCCAAATTTTATACTCAAATTAGATCATTTAGGCCACTTTTGATATAGAAGTTGTTTATAAAAAATTTAAGACCACTTTAAGTACCAATTTAGACTATTTGGTGTCCAATTGGATTTTTTCCACTTTGTTAAAATTTGACCCCTTGACATGTAAGTATACACATACCCCTATTAGCATTTATATAGTAAATCATAATCATAATGCTCATACATTGCCATAACTTGTTCTACATCCATATTTTTTTATTTTTATACATGCTTCCATCCTAAAACATGAAGTATCATCATCATATACATCATATGTCCATAAGGATACAAGAAATGTGTCATATGAATACTTACATTATAGTTTAATGCAAAAGAGAGTATTATTACATCCTTTCTTAACATCTAAGTCTTCTCATGATCTTGACTTTGGTTTAGTGACCTTAAAATGGTTAGTGAAAACATATGGCGTGAAATTCGAGAGAATATCAGTAGCTAATCTCAACCAATTCAATATATACAAGAATGTCATAAGTGTGTGCCATGCATATGGTGCAAGGATGCAATGCCCATGCCTCATATGAATTAAATGTATCATAAAACATAAAAATTCATTCCTTTCATAGCCATGGTTTTATCATAACCTTACTAGGCTTAACTTTTCTTAACTTGAGGGCCAAGAAAGAACTACTATACTCAATTTCAAGCCTTAAAGGAGTTAGGAGCCAAAAAAACATCTTATATTCATACATAAGCCTCATTATGGAAAGTATGTTAAACATACTTTATATATGCATCAAGCAATAACATATACAAATATTCAAACTCATTCAACCACCCAAAAATATGCAAGAAAGGGAAATAAAGCTACCTTGAAGCTTGCAAGGACTCAATTGGCCACTGACCCACTTGGTTCTAGTTTTTCTTTTGACTTTCCTTCTCTTGGCACTTACACTTAAGAGTATTTGAGCTAAATGGACCTTGTCTTAAAGCTTGTTAAGAGAGGAATTTAATGCTACAACATGTTCTCTCAAATCTTTACCTTCCTCCCAAAGTTTAGCCACAAAGATACTCCTTTTAAGAAGCTAAAACCATTAATAGAAAGAGTTTTAAGAGAAGAAGAAGTTTAGTGAAAGAAGTCTTATAAAAAAAATGACTATATCTTATCTTATTTTGCTTGCTTTTTCCCCTTCCCTCCTCTCCCTCCTTGTGCATCTCTCTCTCCTAGTTCAGAAGGTTCTAGTTCTGTTTCAAGGGGCTTAAGGCATGCTGGACAGATTTAAGAAGAAAAGGTTGAGTTATAACAATTTCTATAATTCCTATTTTGCCCTTCAATTTCATTTTTCCTATTTTCGCTAATTTTAGTTCCTTTTTTAGAACCGCCTTTTTCATATGAAAATTTAAATCCTCTAATTTATAAAATACTTTGGTTTCACCCAAATTAGATTTAAAACCTTACCGAATCATCCCATAAGAGTTTGGGTCAATTGACAGCCTAAATCATACACCGGAGGGGTTTTAACCATTCTAAGGGTTCGTATAGTTTTTGTAACCTCTGAGAATCCTAGGAAACTCAATTTTAACATTTAAAGTTTCCTCCTTTGAATTTCTAAAAAGTTGCCCAAATTTACGAAAATGTCATTACCTATTCGAATAATTTTATTTAACCATCTTGACTCCGATTACAAGGCATCTTTAGCTTTGTATTCTCATTTCTAAATGTTTAGATTATTATTCTAATCTTGTTTAGCCTCTAATCATTTCCTTCTAGGGTCCTCTTTTGTAATTTCATTAGTTTCGGTCCAATTCTAAAAAGACCAGATATTACACCTTATCCTTGATAAATTACTCTATCCTAAAAGCTTTCATGGCTCAATCTATTAGTTCAAAATAATATTGTATGATTAGCATCTTTCTCAAGGCCAAGTGCATTCAATCCACAACCATCTTAGCTATTTTAGTCTCAAGTAATTGCATGTTACACTTGATCTTTATCTTCATGAACCTTTTGAAAAAACTCCTTGACTGGTTCATCAACTTTTTGCTTTGGCACAAGTATATCCAAGATAGTGACTTGGCTTGGACTTTATAAAATTACGCATGGGATAACTTCTCCATTTGTTGCCAATTTTACACTAAGTTAGGTGCCAAGTTGGCATACTAGATAAATGCAGTATGAGTCAAGGATAAGGAAACAACTATAGCTTATGGAACTTATTCTGGTTGACCTCTTCATACTAAGCTAAGAATTGGCTAATATATCCTATTATTGACTAACCATCTTCACAAGACTTCTTCTACACATTGGTTTGTCCCTCTATTTGGGAATAGATATAAAGTACTTTTTCATCACCTTGGCTAACATATCAAGATCTATCCTTATTGCATTTAGGTTATTGGCTAGCCTTTGGAGCAAAATGGTCTTTTGAGCATAAAGGCCCCATTGAGGTGACATTGCCACTAAAGGAATAGGCTATAATGAAGATGGGTAAAATGGAGCATTCAGTTAAAATGAATACTGAGCACACTGGCCATAAGCTAGTTAGGGTTTGGCAACCAAATTAATCTCCTGCATGTAGGGATTCAAATAAAACACCACCCAAAATTGATCTTGTAGGGATAAGGGGTGGAGTAATTGCAAGACCCAAACTGGGTAGGGATGGTAACATTGGCATTTTAAAAATATGCACTTGACCATACTGCAAGTTATTAGTGTTAGTGCTCATCAAGCTATAAATTGCACCAATTAATGAAAATGTTCCAAACTGCATAAGTGATGGGTAACTTGATTGAGAAAAGTAAACTAAGACATGCTTTATGTAAGGTGGAGTTATTGTAATGTTAAATGGTTACCCTTAGTCAACATAGCTTGCCCACAACTTGTCTTACAATTGTTCTCTCCCTTTCTCACTTATTATGGGGTTTATTAACCACCACAAGCTTCACAATTTTGGCAAACATAGCAATTATCACTAGTATCCCTTTTATTATATGGTGTTTTAATGATGGTATTATGACTATCATAGATGATTCCATTAGTAACTTTGTAATAACCTACTTTTTCAGAAACTGAACTGAAATTGATAAATTGATACTAGAACACCCTAAAGCAATACATATTGAGACTAATTGAGATTAGAATAAGAATTAGAACATCTCAAAATGTGGTTTAAAGCCTAAAGATAACTCAAAATCAGAGCCAAAACAGCTAAACAAATTAAAAAAAATGTAGTGACAAAATTATAATTTTGGATAACTTTTTGAAAACTCAAGGGAGAAATATTTAAATGGGAAAATTAAGTTTTTAATAATTTTCAGAGGCTCTAAAAATCATAGGAATCCCTAGAATGGTCAAAACTCCTCAAGTATACATTTTTTATTATCGGTTAACTAAAACTTTGACTGAATAATTCGGTAATATTTTAAATTCAATTTAGGTAAAACTAAAGATATTTTATAAATTAAAGGACCTGAATTTTATGATGGAAAAGATGGTTCTCAAAAAGAGTTGAAATGAACTCAAATGGAGAAAACCAAGTTGAGGGACAAAATTGAAATTTTGAAAAGTGTCATAATGAAGGTCTTCCTTCTTATTTAGCATGCCCTATCTTTTCTACTCTTCATAACCGACATTGTTCAATCTCAAACCAACACCTAGACCATCTTAAAGTGGTGCATAAGAAGGAGAAGAGAAGAGAGAGAAATTTAAGCAAAAATGATAAGAAATCATCACTTTTTCATGCTCTCTCTGTCATTAAAATTTTTCTCCTCTTTCTCCTCTCTCTTCTCATGCTTTTGATGTCTTAAATGGTGATATTCTAAGGCTAGTTCAGTAGAGGGAAGGGAGAATTTGAAGAAACTCTTAGAAGCTTAGAAAAGCTCTCTTGATAAGCTTTGAAATAAGGTAAGAAACTATGGTTAAACTTGCTTCTTCTTAGCTTCTTCTTGCTTGTGTGTTTAGGCCAGACCTAGGATGATATGTAGGGAATTTGATTTTGATCCTAATATGATAGAAATTGGGGTTTTGATGCATGGAGAATTATATGGAATAATTAGAATTCAAAAAGAAGCAATGGGTACCAAGTTAGGGCAATTAGGGTTTTGATTACACTTAAGGATTTATGAAAATTTCTAGTGATAATTTACCTTCTATAAGAGTATGTTTAAGTTCATAAGAGACCTAAGAAGTTTCACAAGTGCTAATTTCCTAAGAACAACAAACAAAACTCCATGGGTTCTCCAAGGAAGGCATGTCTCAGCCAGAAGAGAATGGGGTACCTAGGGAGAATTTTTTTTTTATTCTAAGGATAGAATAGAGACCAGAGGAATCATTAGTTTGAAGTTAAAAACTATATTTTAAAAGTTAAAAGTTTTCATTATACATAAAGAAGTAACCTGATGTTAGGCTCTTTGATTTGAGTTGGTGATGACTTTAATGAGTTTAAATGGAGTCATGTAACTTAAATTGAGTGAAAAATTGGAGCCAAGTCAATGAATTATATGAGTTGCTTCATTATTCCTTGTAAGAAATCATATGCATGTCATAAGTTAGAAGTAGCTTATGAAGAGTTTATGTAAGACTAGAGATGGTTCAATTAATATGTTTGTATCTTGTTTGATGTGTCTAGACAAAACAAATCAAGCCTCCTCCAAGTGTGTGTGAGAGGTCAAACTAAGGAGCTAGGAATCAAAGGAAGAACTTTGTGCTTCTTGACTCAAGATAACTCTTTATTCATTCTTGTATGCATTTCTTAGTTGTTTGATTGTCATTGATTGCTTGTATATATGTTTGAATCATGAAACATACCTTTAGCTATTGGTTTGATGCTTTGGTACCATTTATACTTCTTGAATTACATTTTGAATATGTAATGACTGTTTATGAGTGAGGTTGTGCCAAAAGTCCCTTGATTTGAAAGAGGTGAAGTCAAAAGTCCTTAAGTAAGGGTGAGACAAAGCCAAAGTTTCATTGAATGAGTGAAGCTAAGTCGAAAGCTCTTAAAAAATGGGTGAGACTACTCCAAAAGTCCCAATAATTGGGTGAGGCTATATCAAAAGTCCCTAGAGCTAGTTCTTGATCTTGATTGATCCATATGACTTTGAAAATATAATTATGTTTGGTATTTGGAAGCATTTGATGTATGCTTGCTTTCTTTGACATGATAACATGTCATATATGCATGCTTGAAAGGGTGAAAGAGCTGTTGGAATTCTTTGAATCTCACTCTCTCCACTTTATGTCTAACCTTGTCTAGAGAACTCTCATGGAGCAAAGAAAGGAGGCCAAGAAACTTGACTTGTATTACTTTAATAATAGAATAGAATTTGATGTAATTTAATGTCAAAGTTTAATTGTATGAGCTATATATGAGATGTAACTCTTCGCTCATGTGTAAAAATATAAAATTATGATGAATGTATCATATTGGAGCCAATTGTATGAGAACATAGATTTTTGACATATAAGTGGCTTGTAAAGTGTGTGTATGAAGCCAAGCGAAAGAGTAGTTTTGAGTTCTATGATGTTTTGGATCTGATATGATGCTCTTATATGTTGTATTTGAGGTTTTGGACATGCTCAAATGGTCACTTGTACAAGTAGAAACCATCTTGATCATTTGATGCCACATTGACATCAAAATGAGTCATATTTTTTCCCTAAATCAAAATCAAAACAAATCGATGAATTTTGGTATGAACTTTGGCAAGCATATAAATCTCATATAGAGCTTTTCATGGAGTCAAAGAACACAATTTTTAGAGCTCTGTATAATTTCTTATGCTTTTTCAAAGTCAGCTTAATTATGTAAAAATAGCTTGTACACTGTTCATTTGGTCAATTTTGGTTTTCTAGGTATTTGAGGTGCCAAATGAAGTTCAATGCTTATGAAATTTTACAGACATATAGTTGGCATCATAAATTTTGCATAACCACCAAGATCACTCAATTTAGAGCTCTGTAGCTCAAGATATAAATTTTCAAAGTTTCAGGTCTGCAATTGGCCAAAATTCTAATAATGATACTATTCCATTAGAATTTTATAAACTAAATGATATTTTTTTAATTTGAAATTTTTACAGAATGTAGATTATATCTTGAGCTTTTCATAGAGTCCTAATTTGCATGATTTGAAATTTTTTAGCTCAAGTTATGAATTTATGAATTTGGTAGCAAAATTATGGAAGCTATGATAATGGTTGCATATTGTACTATCTTGATGTGTATGGCTCAAACCCAAATTTCATACTTTTTTGTATGATTTTTTTGTATGAAAAAGTGTAATAAGGATGGAAAATGAGTTTGGTAAGTTGAAGTGTTCATTTAATCAAAAATGAATTATTTTGACCTTTAATGACGACGTTTTCCGCTGTTGAAAGTATTGATTATATAAAAAGTGATGTTATAAGCATAAAATATGTAGAAATTGTGCTATCTTAATATGATATTACATGCTCCATTGGTTTTGTGAAGAATATGATGGGTATCTTTGTAGCTATATCTTCATTGATTATATTTGCATTTAAGTTTTTAGAACCTATATGGTCCCATTGAGAATGCTATGTAAAATCCCTTGTCTATAGAAGAGTAGAGAGCATTTAGCCGTAATAAGAAATCTCAACTGATATTTATGATCTCTATTTTATGAATAGATCTAAAGACAAGATACAACTCTCCAAAGATGGGTTTTCTTAGGTCCTAAACATAGTTAAGTCTAGGCAAAGGAAACTCTAAACAAAAATAAATGGAAAGGGATAGAAACAACTAAATTGTAGTTGAAAATATTACTTAAAATTAATTTAATAGTGTATAACTCAAACAATATCAAATAATAATAGAAATTTTTTTTAAAAAAAAAGCTACAACTATGATAATGGATGATAAAATGTCAAAATAAACTAGAAATAAGGGCTTAAAGCAAATAAACAAGTATAAAAGTTTGGAAAGAAAATGAAAATAAAGATAGGAATCAAATAAAAAGATACATAACATAAGAAAAGTTAAGTTTCTAGATAGTTGCTTGGTTTTTATTTTTTGGGTGTTTCCTTGTGTTTTGGTTTTTCTTTCCCTTTATAGTGTCTTCCTCAGCTATTATTCACTCCTTATAATAGGCCATCATCCATATTTTATACCTTTAATAGCTTCATAGCTTTTGTTATGCTTAATCAAAAAATTTTGTTGATTGGGTTAAACCCAATGTTCAATTTTTATTTAAAGGTTGGTCATTCTTAACTATCAACACTCTCGACTAACTAGTTGTTGCATCAACTGCTTAACTAATACCTTAGCTAAGGCTTAGCATAGACCTCAACGATCATGCTTAGTTAATACTTAACTAATCACATTCCACTAATCACGCATGGCTAAGAGCTCAGTTATTATTCCTTAACTAGTTCATCAATTGTGACTTTATCTCTTAGCCAGTGCAAGTTCAATTATTCATTTCTTTTAACTAATTAGTCAATCTTGACCTCAACTATGATTATTATTCTTTTGTTTGGTCTTAACATGCTATACACATCTTTTGTTTGAACAATTCCCAAAAAAAATATTAAATTAAAATTTCTTTATTTTGGGTTTTATTTGATTTTTAAGTCTTTTTTTAGAATCATAGTTTAATTTCAAGTCAATTTCAATTTAATTTTTGAGTCATTTTCATTATTTGAGTCTGATTTAATTTAATGTCAATTTTGATTTTATTTTTTGTCAATTTCATTTTTGAGTCATTAATTAAAAAAAGTAAAAAAATTAAAAGGAAAAAACTAATAAAAGAAAAAATGAAAAGGAAAAACTCGACTTCGCTCATTTTGTGATAAAGTAAATCACTTAAAGCAATTAGGTTAAAAGGAGAGGTCAAATAAGAGGCTAATGGACTTGAAAGGAAGCATAAAATCCAAATTCAAATCTAATGCCATAAAGATTTGGACTTAAGTGGAAAGATTTTAGCAAAAACTATACTGCATGTTGACTTTTGGACTAGGGTGTAGTAAATTAAGCATAACTTGCCTTATAGATCTTCAATTAGGCTAGTTCTTAAACCTTTAGGAAGTTAAGACAAAGTCCTACAATCATAATTTTAGTATAACTTGTGATTGTGATACAGAAATACAAATTGGATGAAATTAACAAAAATGTAAAGTTAAGAGAAAAGCTTACAACTTTGATGAAGACTAAGGAGTTTCTTATTTTCTTATTCAAGCTTGGTAAACAAGTAGTCAACCTTTCCTATTTTGAAGAGAGTTACCTATTTTGTGATTGTAACACCTTTCTAGGGTTTCTAAAGGTATTTTTGCCACCCAAACCTCCTTCTTCTCTTGTAGTAAACCCTAGTTTCATAAAAACTCCACGTGGTTATGTTTAATAAATAGCCACTTTTTGCCATTAGTTTGGGGGGAATCTTAGACTAGGGAGGTTCATTGCATTAGTATAACTAAGAGCTTTGTTAAGTAACACAAGAGAATGCAACCAATCTATTAAGGAGCCTTCTTTGCCTTTTGCCAAAGGGTAATGTCTTTCTTTCAACATTCTTCTTCTTCTTATGTTTTCCATTTTTTGATGTGCTTGTTTTGATGTTTTACTAATTCTCTTATCTCTCCATTATATGCATCAAAATTAGTATTTTCTTATGTTTTGTCATGTTTGTGGTAAAAACTTGCTTAGTTAATGATACTCCATTTGAGTAGAAAATAATTAATTATATAAGTTTTAAGATAAGGTGTTGACCAATAGCTCTTCTTTAGATTCTGTTTGAAACTCCATTTGTTTATTGCTTTGGTGTTCTTTATAATAAATGGCTAATTGGTTTTCTTTTCCTTTCTTTTTCATATGAGCTAAGGAGGATCATTTAAATAGATGAAGAGGATACTTAAGATTCTACAAAAGAAAGCTAAAGAATAGGCTAAAGAAGATTTCATTGATTAGTCTTATTTTTCTTCTCTCATTTATGTGATACATTATCATAATAAATTGAGATGATACTTAACTGCACACAGCACACATATGCAAGATACTACATGCTTGTATAAACTTGCCTTTTTTTTTACTTATTTATTTTTTACTTTCTTAACTTTATTTTATTTCTAAAGTTATCGGGTGTGACCTATTATCTCTTCAAGCATATTAGGTGTTAATTAGTAGGCCACGTATGACCATGAGTCACGCATGTACGTTATTAGGTCACGTAATTATTTTTTTAAAGAATACAAAAATCAAAACAATTCATTTAAAAAATTCAAAAGAAAAAGAAAAGAGAGAAAATAAAGAGAGCAAAAAAGCAAGATTAACTTAATTTCACAAATTAAAACACACTAACCAATTGCAAATTTATTTTCCTTTTTTTTAATAATTGAGTTATTTTCATTTATCTTCTTCACACAAAAAATAAGACACACCAACTAAAAGACAACAATTTTCTACTCTTTTTTTATCCACATGACCTTTAATTCCTTTACCAAGTATATAAGTTCTAAACTCTTTTTTATGTTAACTTTGCTTTTGTAAATTTTTATTTTATTTACCCTTATAAATAATCCATTTTTATCCTTTATCTTCTTTTTAATTTCTTTCTCCTTTTTTTGCTTTCTTTTTGCATGTGATTGATACAAATAGCTAAAATATATTTAAGGACATATTAATTTTGTATAGTTGACTTAGAATAACATTTTTGGGAATAATGTCGTTATGGTGTCTAACACCTTTTCGATGTATATTCAACGCTCGAACCTATCTCTAGTTCGCAAATCACCTTTCTACCTTACTTTTTTTACAAAGGGTTTCTCTCTCCTCCCAAGTTTTATCTTCAACTAAAATTTTAGTAGTGATTTTAAGTAAATTGGTTTTCAAAAGTATTCTTAAGAATCAACTTATTTTCTCTTTTTCTTTGTATCATCTATGTCATGCTCAACCCTTGATGGATTGTCAAGTGCAGCACATGCCCAACACAAAACAGTGAAGAATCCTTATCTTTGCAACAATCTCATAAAATGTTTTCTTTTTTTCAATGAATGATTTATGAATGGTACAATTAAAAAGGTAGATAAATTTGTGACATATTTAAAAACATTTAATGAAATAAGTTGTTTTATAATAGTAAGTATGATATTTAAATACTCCACAAATTGTGAAAAATCATCCCATGTCTTTTATTTTCTTTAAAAATAAAAAGTTTATATTTTAAAACAATTTAAGTATTAAAGCATATTGATCTAATAATCATTATCATCATCATCATTGAAAATCATGCAAGTAACAAAGTAAAATCATTAAGGGTTCATTTGGTACATTGTGTTAGACTAAATAATATAAACTAATACAACACATTATAAATTTATCACTTAACATTTTCCCATTTGTTCCCCACTCAGAGAAGTGTTCATGGGCTGAGTCAGCTTGGGTTTTGGCCTAACCTAGTTAGTTTAATATTAAGTTAAGTTGGACTAATTTCCTAAGCTGGATAGGCCATTTAAAAAAAAAGGTTAAAATTATAAACTAACTTTAGAAAATTTTTTTTGTATAAACCCCTATAAAACTACATTTTTTTCCCTTTCAAACTAACTAACATGGCTAGCCCAGCTTGATCAAGTGGCCTAAACTAGTTTGTCTTTTTTTTTTTTTTTTGCTTTTTCTTTTAGCTTGGTCTAATCCAACCCAATGTAATTAAGTGGGACTAGGTAAGGGTGATCATGGGTTAGTTTGACTCGACTTGGTTCGATTTTGTACCAAGTTGGATTGAGCTAGTTTCTCAAGTTAGGCGGGTCACTTTTTTTTTAAATTTTTAGTAAAAATTATAAAATAAATTTTTTTAAAATAAAATTTTTATATAAATTCTTATAAAATTATATTTTATCTTTAAAAAAATTTTATGTAAGTCTTTATAAAGTAATTTTTAAAAAATATATATAAGATCAACTTGGGTAGGTCAAACTGACTAATATAGTTGATTTAACCGCATCTTATTGCCTACGCAAGTATGCCCATTTTTTATTAGCTCGGCCCAACTTAGTTTAATGTGACGACCTAGCAGAGTTATTGGCACCATGATCACTGTTAAAAGACTAAATTTGTTGGGCTACCAAGCACCAAGTATAGCCGTAATAAACTATTCTCTCTCTCTCTCTCTCTCTCTTTATGTAAATTAATATAACATGATAAATATAAATAAATATAATATATTTTTAAGTAAAAGATATTTTTATCAAAAGCTAATTTTTATCCTATTTAATATTATATAATATATTATTAAATATGAGATAATATTATTTTATGTTATATATTATTTATATAATGTTATACTAAATATTGTATATCCTTGAAATTTTATCAAACCTTTAGGGTATGTTTGGTTCAACAGAAGAAAGGAGAGGGGAGGGGAGGGGAGGGATTTTAATGATACATTGTTTAGTTCAGGAGGGGAAGGGAAGGAAAATAATAATATATAGACCATTTTACCTTTATATACTTTTAAAGTAATAATAATACAATTAATTATTTTTTATTTTTAAAAATTTAATATTTTTACTACCAAATTAAACAAATATTAGAAATTATCTATAATTATAATTATTTTAAAAAAATTTGTAAACAAATAAAATTAACTAAATAATTAAACAAATAAAAATAAGGACATTTTAGTCCAAAAATTTTATTAAAACAACTTTCCCTCCAAATCCTCCCAAATTAAAAGGTAAAGAGAGAGGGGGAGGGGAGGAAAAATTTCATTAAATTTTCACTCCCCTCCCTTCTAAAATTGCATACCAAATAAGGGGAGGGGAGGAGAATTCCTCCCCTTCCTTTCCCTCCCTTCAAACCAAACAAGGGGTTAAGATAGCAAACCAGCCCTAGATTAGTAGAAATATTAGTAGGAATATGAATCCTATTAGGGCTTCAAACTTTTTAATATATATAAAAGAATAAATAAATAAATAAATAAAAATAAATAAATAAATAACTAAATATTGTTGAAATGAACTGATATAAAATATGATTTTATAAAGACATTTTGAGATAACGCCCGGATGTATACTTGGTCTTTTTCCGCTGGTTCACAAAGAGTAGGAATGTTTCGAGTCAATCGTGTTGGGTTATCTGCTTCGTCCTAAACATCTCCTTTTTAAGGGTTCTCTTCCCCTGACATGAGATACCCATAGGGCGAGTTAGGACGAGATCTTATTCTTTCTACTGATTTCGCTAGCTTTCAAACCCTAGCCTTGGCAGCCCATAGACGACGATACCCTGAATCGCTTCTGATTGAAAATTTCTTTCCGCATAAAGTAAAGCTAACCCCAAGAGATGCCTCAGAGGCACTCGAAGAACAACAACGACCTCGCCTTCTTCACCTATGAGGAGAAACGAAAGCTTGGCTATGGGACCCAGAAGGAGAGGCTCGGCAAGGACTCGATTAAGCCCTTTGATGCTTGCTGCCTCTGCTTGAAGCCTTTCATCGATCCCATGAGTTGCCAGAAAGGCCATGTCTTTTGCAAAGAATGCATTTTGGAATGCTTGTTGTCTCAGAAAAAAGACATTCAGAGGTATAATTGTTATATCCTCAAATTTAATTCCTGTTCTGTGTATTTATTGATCTACTATGTATTTTATACACTTGAATGTGGAATTGGAATTTAGGGTTTTAAAATTGATCTTCTGTTGTTTTACTTTTTGAAAATAGAACCAACTGGTTGTAGTTGTTGCCGTAGTTCATTATTGGTTTTGCTTTCTTTGAGATCTCGTAAAGCTTTTGGTACTTGGATTTGTGGTTTGGTTTGTTCACTGTGATAATTGGGTTTAATGTTTAATATCCAGTAAAGGCTCAACTTTAACGTTTTTGTCTAAAATGTTTAATGTTTGTTGGTTCTGTATTTGAGTTTGTAAAGCATAGGATGTTAGCGATAGAAGTTTACCCAAGGTTGAAAGACAATGCCACATTCTAGATTTGTGCTCATGGTTGGACTTTAGTCGCCCTCTAAGGATTGTTTTAGGATGTGAGCGAAAATGAGGAGGAAGGTTTATATTGTGAATTCACTGAATTGCATTGGTTTTTATAATTATCTTTGTTGGAGCGCGGCTGGGATTGCTGCGGCTTTGTGGAATATGGATGAATAGGTGAATCTGCAAAGGTTGGGTTGTGTCGAGTCTTGAAGGAGGGTAACAATCTAGCAAGGTATAGGGAGGATGGTTTTCTACTCTTCTGTGCATAACATTGGGTTCCTTTCTTTTCTCGTTCTTAAATTTCATTAGCATTGATGTAAGGTGCCAGGAGGAGATTTTCTTCACTCGTGGGTTACTAATTGGAGCATGAATTTGTAGAACTTAGCAAATGAGAACATTCTTAAGTTTGGTGTATGGGCTAGGAAAACAAGGCTACCGCTGATGGTGACAAAACTTGTCTGATGTTGTCCTATACCACTGGATGTCACTATTGGGCTTAAAATGATCTACGAACATGGTTGGGTGCTATAAGGATTAACAGTGGACATAAAACCAATATCAATGAAAGATTAAACATGTGATTACTTGATGAAATGCATAAAGAAGAATTAAAGTTGCCTCTTGATGTTTATTTCCATCAATAATCCATATCTCAATGTTTTACCTCATCTTTATCATTTTCTTTTATTTAAGGAAGACATTATTTATTCATATGAGTAAATTAGGCTAACGAAAGAATTTTATAAATTAACAGTTTTTTTATTATTGTTTAATTATTTTATTTGATTTGAACCTTTGGTACTTTGGGTTCTTACTAAGTAGTTAATTAAGGGTTTTTTAATCATCTGACAGTTTATACCCGATCTACAATTGCTGAATTTACTGTGCCATCTTCTATAACAAGTGATATGGAGTAGCCAAACTTATGAAGTGTTTCTTGTTTCTTGTGGCTGTTTGTCTAAGCTCTTATATAGATAACTTTCTTTTTCTTTATTTTTGAGCTTTTGAAATATATTTATGTCCTTGATTTATAGTGACAGCAGTGCCCCTTTTTTTAAATGTTTCTTTCTCTGCTGTGAATAAAATTTGCTGTTATCTAGTCAAATATCAACACTGTAGTTAATATTCATTTATTTTTATAATATAAAAACAGGAAGCTTGCTGCCCACACTGCTCAGCAGAAGCAGGAAAAAGAAGAGGAAGAAGAGAGATTGATGTTGCAAAAGGCTAAGGAGCTTGATGCATTTGATCAGCAAAATCATGGTGCCCTACCCCAATATAGTGACAGAAATTATAGTCGTGATAAGAATGGTTTTCATGGGGCAAACAGTGTGAAGGTCACATCCTATGAAGAGGAAGCTCTTCGGACTATGAAGGCATTCTGGCTGCCTTCTGCTACGCCAGAAGCTCCTGTTAAAGTAGATGCACCTTCAACAAGTACAGTTTGTCCCGAAGGAAGGGAGAATCTTAAGCTGAAGACTCTCTTCCCTGTCCACTTCACTGAAGATACTAGTGAGCAGAAGAAATCCAAGTCTCTTGATAGGACCTATATCTGTCCTAGCTGCAAAGTTACTCTCACCAACACAATGTCACTTGTGGCCCTTAGTTCATGTGGGCATGTGTTTTGCAAGAAATGTGCTGATAGGTTTATGGCTGTTGATAAGGTTTGCCTTGTTTGCAACAAGTCATGTAAAGAGAGGAATCTGGTGAATTTGAAGAAAGGAGGGACTGGATTTACTGGTCATGGGGATCATCTTGAAGCCAGAGACTTCAAGCATTTGGGAAGTGGTTCTGGATTGGGGCTTGTTAGACCTGCAACCAAGACATGAAGCCCTGTGAACATGTATGGCAATGTATGAGGACAAAAACTAATTTGTAGTTTCTTAAGTTTTTGCTATCAGTTTTTTCGATAAGAACATGACATGCAGGCTTTTTCTTCAACTTGGCACCAATCTTGACTCGTCGGAAAAGTATTTTTGCATGTCTTAATTAAATTGAAGAACATGATAGCAAATACATAAGAAACTATATCTTTGTCCATGAACCAGGCTTTACTTGCTGGCAGAAAATTATGGGCTAACCTCTTTTAAGGATGTTACCTTATCTATCCCTTGTCTGCGCTTTGTTTTATTGTGTGCTTTACAGCTTCTCCAATGTAAACTTTGACAACTTGAAAATTCACTAGGGACTCGTTTTCCGGTAGTATAGATATAGTTGAATTGATCTTTGGCTGTTTTCTAATTCTCAAGTGAAATGGTTGTGGCATTTGCATTCCTGTGAAGTTGTGAATAGCCGAGGTAGATGTTTCTTTGCAATAAAGCTGCGTGTGGTTAAGTTTAAATAATTTATCAAATATTTTTCAGCTAGGAAACATAGATGCATATTTTCATAGATGTGGCTTGGAAAAAAAATTGTAAATAGCATTATGCTACGGAGTTGCAACTCAAATTGGTTGATAAAATAAGGCAGAATAATTTTTGTCACAAAGGTTTGAGGTTAGTTTTTATTTTTTATTTATTGTGTCAATTTGGTCTTTGCAAAATTTTTCAATGTTTTTCTAAATTCCAAAGACATCCTATTGTTTAGCCCTAACTTTTTAATGTCGTCGTTTTAATTTTTCAATCTCTAAATCAAGAGTTGATTTCCCACTGCGAATATCTCTTTGTTAACAGTGCCGATGAAATTGATCAATGTGGGAGCATTTAGGAGGTTATATATACATAATTGGTTGACTAGTTTCATGAAGCAATCCGATGTTGTTAGAATTTAGTGTAATATTAAAAATTTTTGCAAACATATAAGATATAATTGACAAAAATAAATATTGGGAATGAAATTAAAATTAATCTCAAATTTTAGGATTAAAAAAAGAGAGAGAGAGAGACTTGATCATTGATTGAGTTCCAAATTTTATTTTGGAGAAAATTAATCATTTGCTCCAATAATTTACTTAAATTTTCAATTTGATTCTTATAATTTTTTTTTTATTTTTCAAAAGCTTAAGTCTGACAAGGTGTACACTTGTCATAAGGAGGTGAATAAATCTTGCCACATAGGACAAAGAGAAAATATGCCTGCAGAACAAAACGGATGAACAACACCATGCTTGTGCTTAGATGTTGGGCCTGGGTTTGAACCCAACAAACACAAGCTGTTGTAGAATTTTCTTTTCAGTAGAGAAGTTAAGGGAGCCCTTTTCTTTTTTTTTTTCTTTTTTTGGGTGAAAATAACAAGGAAGATGGACCCCCTGATTTGCTGTGAAAGGTGAATGTGTGCAGATTCTTCATGGAGTTTGATACTATACAATAAGTCATGTTGCTTCTACAGGGCAGTCAGGGATATCTGCAAAATGTTACTCACCACTTTTATGCTCTATCTTACGACCAAGGAAAAGATAACAACGATGGATTGGAACTCTACATACGAGCTGAAACCATATTGGTTAGAGAGTTGTGGCTACGTAAGTGTCATCCCACAAAACCAAGCTTTCTGCTTAGGCAGTGTATCTCCTCCTTTAATAATGATAGGCCTGCACATGCACAAAGTAAGCTGCCAATGGTAGTAGAGTTCGGTTTTACATTTAATTTGTGCTTGCATTTGGCTGAAAAACCTCAGGGCAGCCCTGGGATTCTCATCATGTGAATAGCTAGATATAATAGCAGCCTAGGAAACCGCATTATGAGTTAATCCTGAACTCTTGATCCAATGAATAATAGTCAAAGCCTTCTCACGGATGACACCAAATTGCTTAACTTGAAATTATTGAGTTCCATGAAGATAGGTTGTGATCTTCCATAGAATAAGCACATCTTCACTCTCATTTTCACCAAAAAAATAAAAAATTGGACAGGGACCTTGCTTTATGCTCTTCACACTCTCCTTGTTGCTTATGACTTCGCTTAATATATTTGGATAAATGATATAATATATATATATATATATATAAAGAAAATAGATTAGATAAAATATAATTTTTGTATTTTTATTTTTAAAAAAATAATTTGATAGTTAAAATAGAGTGATAATTACAAAAAAAATAATAGATATTACATAAATTATGTAAAAAAATTATATTTGCATTGCAACAAACTAAACGTACATTTCAATCATAAGAGCACCTCTAAGAGTCCCAAATTCTTTTAGGCATTGTTTGGTTCAACCGAGGATAGGGGAGGGGAGGGGAGGGGAAGGGAGGGATTTTAATGAAATATTGTTTGGTTCATGGGAGGGGAGGGGAAGGGAAGGATTTTAATGAAATATTGTTTAGTTCAGGAGGGGAGGGGAGATAAAATTAAATGGACAATTATACCCTTATGATATTAGAATTAATTTTATTTGTTTTTAAGATATTTTATATAAAAAAACTTTTCCTTATTTTCTATTATAAAAAATAATTTTTTTATTTCTATTCAAAAAATATTTTTTATTATCTTGAACCCCACTTAAAAAAAAAAGATTTGTATTATATTTTTAATGAAAGCAAACGTGAGTATATCAAGGGCAATTTAGTCAAATGAAATATAAATGTTTCTCTTCCCTCAAAAAACTCTACTTTTGGAGGGGAGGAGTTGCTCCCTTCCAATTTTTTCACACCAAACAAGGGGACCTCCCTTCCCCTCCCCTCCCCTCCCCTCCAAAACTCTCAAACCAAACAATGGGTTAAAGCCATGCCAGAACTAAGTGTGACTTGGTAGTTTTATAATTTATTCAAGTATTTGTCTTTTTATCTCCTTTCAACTTTCAACCTTCGACCTTCATCTTCTCACCCAGAGCAAATTGAAACAGAAAGTAGAGGAAGAGGGTAATGGAATAATCAATTTTTTATTTGAAAAGGGTCAAATTGAAAAGAATATTTTGGTAGGACTTAAATTAGAGGTAAAAAATATTTTCCAAAAAGTAATATGAAAAATTAAAATGTAAAAAAGTCATTTAAATATTATAAAAATTATTCTCTTTAAAAATAATAAAAAAATATATGGTGATAATATTTTTAAATTATACATTTTTTTCAAATTATTTGTTAACAAAAAAATATAAATAAATATATAATATTTTTTAATTTTAATTTTAATGACATTTTAATTGTATTTTTCTTTGGTTTTTTGATCAAGAAAAAGAAGGGAGAAAAATATAATTTTTTATAATTACATTATTTTTATATTTTTCATTCTATTTTGTTTTTGGATATAATCATTTTCAAAAAAAAGGTCAAAGTAGCTATTGTTAATATAGTGTTTGTTTAAGTTTGAAAAGAGAACCTTTTATTCTCATGAGTTCTCAATTAGAAACTTTTGTACCTATTTGTCTTTTATCCTCTTTATCAATACCTAACAATATTTCCCTCTTCTTGTCTCAAAACCCTCTCCAATAAGATAGACAATCTTATTGAAGTCATCTCCCTGACAACACTAGGGTAGAAGAAACTTCACTCCTTCTTCTCAATTCGTATTATATATATCATCAAATAAGTCTTTCATAAGTTCCATTTGATCACCAAAAGAAGTCCACTTATCAAAGAAATCCTTTAATGTTCTAAGTTAGATCATTGTGGCCTAGTCTCAACATAGCCTGAATAGTATGTCCCTATTGATATCCCCATTAAACTCATCAATCACTGGAGAACTAGTGGATATACCCACCTTTATCTTGGAGCTCTTAGAATGGTCCTTACATTGCATGGACGAAAAGGCTTAATAGCAACAGCTAGAATAGCTTTCCTATATACTAGCTATAAAAATGTTATGATTAGTACTACTTTCACCACTCTTGATTGTGGAAATGTCATACTTACCATCCTCTTAAATTATAATGTTAGGCTTGATGATCCTACTTTGTTTACCAAATGGAAATCCAAGTCCAGATTATAGGTGCTAAATAGATCCCTACAGCTATCATGGCCACTCTTCACCATTAATTCATTTACAAAGTTCAAGATCATGACTTTGATTTGCACTTTCTAGGTATTTTTGGAGAAGCTATATATGTGGTTGCTAATAGACCATCCCATCCAACAATCATTCAGATCCCTAGGACCCTTCCTAAGGAAGATCTAATGGAGATCATGCTAGTGGAATGGATTACAAACTATGAGAAGGAATTTCATGCCTCCTCTCGGCTAGTACACACTACAAGCGCTCCAAAAATCTATACTCTAAAAGACGAAAGAGTAAAGACTATTTTTAAGAAACTTAGAGAAGAAGGATCTTCAAAAGGCCCTATTATTAGAATGATACTTACTCCAGTTACAACTTAGAAGCTGAGCAAGAAAACAATCCTTATATATGATTTCAAACCAAATGGTAATTATTCTTATGTGGCTAAAATCAATGGTCACTTTCTATGGAGTTGTGAACCATCTATGTGTGATC
Organism: Erythrophleum ivorense; assembly: GCA_026724425.1. Lineage (NCBI taxonomy): Eukaryota > Viridiplantae > Streptophyta > Magnoliopsida > Fabales > Fabaceae > Erythrophleum > Erythrophleum ivorense. The sequence goes on along the minus strand of JAIUCV010000901.1, from coordinate 141,897 downwards.
CCGATTATGGATTTTGGGATTTAGAAAATTAAGAAGGACCTAGAGATAATGATCATATACCTAGAGATCCAGTAGCAGTTGCAAACTGGAATCATTGGAAGAAAAAGAAGTTTTATCTTTCAGGATCTTGCAAAAACAATAAAACTAGAAACAATGATGAGAAGGATGACCTTCCGAAACTAGGATGGATAAGAGTTAGAAATCTTCCACCAAAGCCCACATCTTTTAAAGATTTATTAAAGGAGCTTGGTCATTATGATCTCCTTGAAGTCCTAACAAAAAAAGAAGAAATTTATGAACCAAAGAGGCCAAAAGTTATAGTTATTCTTAAGCTAGAAGTTCAAAATTGGTAATCAAGTCTCAAGACCTAACAAAGTCTATTCCTTGCATGTTGTTCATTTCCACATCATCATCATATGATTTTAGCTTTCCTCCACTAGAAAGGCATACACATCTTACTACAAAGGTCTCTTCTAGGCCTTTTGCAATTCCTATGGAAGTCTTTCACAATGGAACAACGTTACCAGTCATTTAGATGGAAGAAGTGTTAAATTGACACACCTATAATGTTACTACCCAGAATATAGTTATACAAAGAATTGATTCTAGGCTTAAAAATTTGGTGAGACAAACCTCTCAAGTAAATTCAAAGCCTAAAGGTCTCTCCTTAAAAAGTAAATAGCTTTATCACCATCACTCCTAGCTAGTTAATCAATTAGATTCAGAGCTAACGTAATCATTACAGATGGTTATGTCAGACCATTGCTTTCCTAGAAAGAGTAAGAAATCAGATATTTCAAAAAAGAAATGTAAAGGATTGAGGTAGATATTACAAGAAGTTACACTATGAGTATTTATGAGCCATATCCACCTTTGTACACTTCTTTCCATACCCTTTTACTTTTATCACCATATTCTTTATATCCTATAAAAAAATGATTATAAAAATGCTTCAAAATGACTCATAAAGTCCTTAGAAAAGCATTACCACCTTTTCACCCAAAATCTCAACCCAAACCTCCCACCAAAGCTAATACATTCCAAGTATCTCCTTTATGGAGAAAATGTGTTGAACCACTTTGATTCACACATTTAAAAATTCATGACCCTTCACCACCTTCTCCATAAAAAACAATCTCTTCACCTACTAAAAGAGGGAAAGAAAAACAAAATGAGCCCTCTGAAACATAAATACAACCACAAAAACCCATTAACCTTCTAAACCACATTCCCCAATATGATACCTCATTAAAACCTTCTAAATACTCTGGATCTTATATAAACTCTGAAGCCTTGGATCATTATGTTGATATCTTTGCTCTTTATATGGCAAAAACATAAGAGCTAGAATATTCTACAATCAAAGATCTTGATGAAAATCAAGATTTTGATGAAGAAATACATCTTGAAGGACATTATATTGTTTATCATCAACAACCAACTAATCATTCTATCAAACCAACATTTGGTTCAAGGTTTACTTTAAATGATGTTCCTCTCAATACTTGGAAAGACAAGTTTTTTAAGATGAATGCATGGATAGATCTCTAAATGACAAAACCAAGAGCAAATATCCAATTAGTTATTAATTAATTTGTCTCAAGATTTACTTGGTATTCTTCAAGAATGCTTCCAAAGCTTCAGAGAGTATCGTGAACTTTATTTCACTCAAAATCTAGACACTCAGGCTATCTCCGTTGCAATTCGCACAAAGTTTATTGGTAATTTTCATCTAGTTGATAAATAGAAGAGGGAAGAATACTTTAAGATGAAGTGCTACTCACTAAGTCCAAGGATCTTGATGCTAGCCTTCAACATAAGTTTTGATAAAATAATGAAAGGTAAAATATCCATCCAAAAGGTTTGCAAAAAACTTTATCTTCAAATTAAGTGCAAAGCACAAGATAAATGTAGTTGTCCTAACAAGAAAAAGTCTCATTATCAAAAAACCTTTCTTCAAGCCCAAGACTAAGAAAAAATCTTAAAAGAAGCATGTGAGATTTTTCAGAAAAAGAGCCTCCAAACTTAAAAGAATTGGTAAAGTTATATCTATGGAAAGAAAAAAAAAAGGATATTTTGCTACTTCAATAGCTTGGGCTATCAAGATATTGAAGGCTATCAAAGAAGGCTACCAAGCTACGTCAATATCTTCAAACAAGCACACCTCTTTAACATAATGAAAAAAGTAAAGATCTTTTCTCTGAATAAGAACATGTAAATCATGAAACAGTGTTTACTCTTAAAGATAGTTCAGAAACTAGTTCTCAAAGTTCCCTTAGCTCTAATAAGCTCTTTCACCAGCCTAGTTATCTAATCCAACCTTGTTTTCAAAGTTAAAAGGTGGAATTGCCTTTTCTTTAATCAAGATGCATATCCTACAAACCAAATCCCATAGGCTTATTCTTCTAATTGGTTATATGGATATTGGTTCATCTAAAACCATTATGAATCTAGAAATCTTCCCTTAAAAACATGTGAAAGCCATACACGAAGTACTTTAGTGATATTGATAGGAAAATTTTGAAGGTCAATTTAATTTCAAAGAAAAGAATCGGCATCATATTTTTCCCTAATTATGTTATTTAGTCAAGAATTTTAGAAAGTGACCTTCTAGATAAAGATATCCTTATTGGCATGGATGTTTATCATAAAACTGACAAGTTGCAAATTCGTCCTAAAAGGCATAAGGTTTAAACACAGTTTCACTCCATATATAGACATTTTGAAGTTGTATGATTTATAGTAAGCTCTAAAAGGATATAAAGAAATAAGAGATCAACTTGTGAAATTCTATTAAAAAAATCATGATTTATTCCCACATCCCTTTTCATTATGGAAAAATAAAGAGTTTTATATCCAACTTTTATTCAAATAGAATGAAGATGTCAATCCCACCAAAGCATCTCATCCAAGTATGAATCCAAATGACTTCACCCCTACTTGAGAAGAATGTCCTATCTTCTTCGCCAACGTTTGCTTAAACCCATAAAGTCTGAATAGGCTTGCTAGGCATTCTATGTTAAAAAAAGATCAGAGTTGAAAAGAGGAAAAAAAGAGAATAGTAATTAATTATAAATCTCTTAACACTTTCCTGCAAGATGATAAATTTCTCTTTTCAAAGATAAACTCTCAACTTGCATTATTCAAGAGTGTTGAAATCTTTTCAAAGTTTGATTTTAAAGGTGGTTTTTGGCAATTAGGTATAGACTCATCATAAAGATACAAGAGTGTATTCTACATTTCAAATACCCAATATTAGTGGACTATCATGCCTTTCAGATTAAAGGTGGTCCCATCATTGTTCTAAAAGGCTATGACAATAATTTATGAGCCCATATTGTATAGTGCTCTCGTCTATATTGATAATATTATTCTTTTCTCAATAGATGAGAATGAGCATAGGAAGCTTTTATAGCAATATGTAGAAATAACTAAAAAAAAATTAGATCATGTTATCGGTCCAAAAAAGCTTATTGGGCCAAGCCCAAATTAAGTTTCTTAGAATGAAGATAACCTATGGACAATATTAGCCAAGTCCATATATTGTTGAGGAACTACAAAAATTTCTTGATGAGCATCTCACTATTAAACAAATATAGCAATTTATTGGAATAGTAAATTATATCAGAGATTTTATCTCATGTCTCAAATCATATTAGCTAGCTATCCAAACTTCTTAAAAAGAATGAATCCTCGCTTTGGGATAAAGATTAAACAACAATGTTATAATATTTCAAAAAAATCACTCAGGATTTTATGCTATTAAAGATACTAAATCAAAGCACCATGATTTTATAAACAGATGCTAGTGAAGACTACTGGGGAGCAGTACTTGTCGAAGAACTTGATTATTGCAGGCATGCCAATGGATAATTCAAAGAGTTTGAAAATTATTATCACACAATCTATAAAGAGATTCTTGTTATCAAAAGAGAAATTGAGAAGTTCAATTTTTCATTTTAATTTTTATCACTTTATTGTGCAAATGGATAACTCCTCATTTTCCAAAGATGCTAGACTTCAAAAAGAAAATCCTACTAAATAAGCAATTGCTTAGGTGAAAAGAATGATTTTCCTATTATAAATTCTCAATGCAACATATCAAAAGGAACATAAAACACTTTTGGCAGATCTTCTCTCAAAACTGCCATCCATCAACCTAATCACCTTTCACAAGCAATTTCCATTGATCCTTATGGTTTATATAGTATCAGGTTGTAAAGAAATATTTCTCACCTTGTTCAAAAACCCTTACTACTCCTGCTGAAGTTAGAGTATTGGTAGACAAGTCTTTGTGTTACTATCTTCACCTTTGCATCCAAAATACCATAATTTAGGAGCCATTAAAATCCATCCCCTACTCACTTTCAACTTTCTCTTATAACACAAAAACAAAAATTCCAATCTCTAGAATCTTCTTGAATGATTTTCTCCATTACAATGCTAGTGTGAAGAACTCTAAAAGGTCATCACCACTTATTACCTAGCCTAAAAACCTCTCTAAGAACAAACTATAGTAATCATTTTCATCATCCATAGGCCTTGTCACATTTGCAATGATAACCTTTTATGGACACAGAATTAAGCTTATCTTTAGAATGCTTTTGCAAATTGGCCTTACCAAAGATTTGATGCTAAAAATGTTTCTCTATGAAGTAAACAATTACCCTAGCTTATTTAATCACATTTTTTGTACCTCTCTTAGAGCACACCTAGGAGCATTTTTTCTAGAAGAAGCTACAATGTTAGAACATGAGACTCCATCATCCTCGCCAAGCCCTAAGTTCAAATCAAGCCCAATGGTTTGATGAAGGCCCAATTCCATCCCAAGATATTCCTATGGAAGGTTTCCAAGACCTTTATGTTGAATGCGACGTTAACGACTGGCTTATTAAAAATCTCAAAAAAGGACATAAGAATTGGGACAGCTTAGATGATAATCTCTCTTCAACCTATAAACCTATCCTTAAGAAAAACAAAAGACTAGTAGAGGACCCTAATGTTTTTTATTATTATACTAAAAGCAGCTACATTATTGAATGCCTAGGATGATGTGTTACTTTTCTAAAAGTAGCATAATAATGTTGGTGTGATAATAATATTGTATTGTTTATTTGCTTGTATCAGCCTTTGGCTATAAATCCAAGGCTCGTCCAAGTGTGTATCCAAGTTTTCAAGTATTTAGTAATCCAAGTTTCAATCTAGGTGTTTCTAGAATGAATCTCTTTTAAAACTCCCATCTTTTTTTGAAATCTTTTCTTAACACAATTTCTTATGTTTATCCTATCTATATAAGTATGCTCCACCGTTGCCTCTATTAGAGAATACTGTGCATCAAAAAGTATTTATAAAAGAGTATAATATTTATCAGAGAATTCTACCTCATTTATGAGTTCATATATTGAAAAGGTTTCTAAACTAATCAAGAGAATCTTTAATCCTCAAAGACCAAGAGATATAGAAAACCTAAAAGAAGAGAGACTAATTGTCAAACCATAGAAGGAAAAAGATTCTATTGATTATAATTGGAATACTGAAATAAAATTTTATGCTCTTCATAGACAAGGTATAAAACCTAAACTCAGTTTTTTGCTAAATAGATGCATTAGATGACATCATCTTAGAATTCTCTGTTATTATTGTTCTCCTTTAACTTTGAAAGAAAAAAGTTTTGGATAAGATTGCAAAGCTTCCTACTCTCTAAGGCAGTGGTCTTATTATGGTTTTAAGATCCAGTATAGGTAGTTTCCATTCTCAGTCTCAACTGGTGAACAATCAGAAATGAATAATTTTATAGTTGGTAATTTTCTTTTAAATTAGAATTAAGTATAATTTTTTATATCTTTACTATTAAATTTTTTTAATTAAAATTTGATTAATGTTTCATTATTTAATAATAATATAACAAATGTAAATTTAATTAAAGAACTATATACTTATTTGTAAAAGTTATGTACTTGTTATGTTATTATTAAAAAATTATATATTTTTATATTCTAATTAAAAAATATGGTAATAAAAATATAAATAATTACATATAAATTTTTTTAATATTAATTTGACTTTGATTAATTTTTTTTAATTCTCTAAGATTTGAACTCTATTTGGTTGTTTGTTTCTTTTGGGCCAAATAACATAAAAATTCAGAAAACGAAAAACTGGTAGGTTTGCCTGACTACAAAATCATTACGGGCAGTATCCACGTGGCAATAGATGAACCGTCCATAATGGGTGTGTGATATATACATGAGGTCCCATTCTCGTAATCACCTGCCTCCCCTCATCGCCATTTTCTCCGAAACGGCAGCACGACCAAAATTCGCCATATCCTTTCTCCAATCCCTGAAAAATGAAAAACCCATAAAAGCAAAACCCAAAAAATTGCCTTATAAGACTCAAAATTCAAAATTCCTTTGGGGATAGTATTAATAAGAGTGAAAAGATTCATAAGAATAGGGGATTTGGAGAAGCAAGAGGAGTGTTTGTGGGAGGGCAAGGCGGATCTGGATTTCGACGTGCTGTGTTGGACAGTGGCGTTGCAAACTCATGGGAAATAGGGGAATGTGGGAGACGAAGAAGAAGAAGCAGAAGAGTTGGTGCAGTGTTAAGGATGTGGGAAGGTGAACTGCTCGATTGCTTCGATGACTATGGCGTTGCTCTTGAATCCACTTGGTAATTACCTCGCTTCTTAATTTTCATTTGGGGTTGTTTAATTATTTGTGTTCTTGTTATTCTGTGAGTTGTTTTGGTGGAAGAAATGCGGCTCGTCTTCTATTATTCTGCTTTTTCAATGATTATCAGGTCTCTCTTACCTCTCATTTAGTCCCAAATGGGAGGTGCATTTAGTCCACAATTCAAGGTCACAAGAATTTCGTGAGGGAATAAAAGATATCGCTAAATTATTTTATTAATTTCCAAGATTTTATTTAATTTTTAATTTAGATTCTTATAATTTTGAAGTCCGTTCTTTAGTCCCTATAGTTGTAATTTTTTATTTGATCTCTGTCCTGGAGCCTTTGTTAGAGTGCTGTTAAATTCTGATAATAATATTAACCACGTGCTATTTTAAAACTTTGAATATGTATCATTCATGCCAATTGAAAAGTGTAATGGTAGATGATGGAATGAAATTCACTCTTGTGTATGTGGCATGTGATGCCACTAATATTAAGTGATGGAGGAATGTTAAAATGACATATAGTTGCTTACATTAGCAGAATTGAATGTTACACTCGGATAGGTATAATGACAAGGACTAAATAATTGTTTTTTTAAAAGAAAATTATAGGGATTAAACTACAATTTTGCAAATTATAGGAACCAAATATATACTTAGTAAAACTACTCTAAATCTCTAAATACTAACATTGTAATTTAACCTAAAAATATTGATATAACCAATAATGACTCTTTACCTCTTTACATAATAATTCAGGCTTTTGAGGGAGGGGAGGGTTGGGATAGTGGGAGTGGGCTGCTGTTATGTGTAAAATGAAAAAGAATGTAAAGGGAAAAGAAATTAAAAAAATGACTTTGTGAATATAAATGACCTTCATACTTCTACATAAAAAAATTAATAAAAAGAATAGAGTAATGATTACAATGATATTATAGATATTGCATAAAATAGAATGTAAAGGGATTCCCTTTACATAGTATACCAAAAGGGGCATCGTGATATATCTTGTCTGTAAGTAACAGCTCATCTGGTGTTGCAGTTGGCCCTGCTACCGATTTGGGAAGAATACGAAGAGAGCTGGTTTTGGTTCTTCCTATATTTTAATCTGCTTTAATATTTTAAAGATTGTATGTATGCATTGATCAGAATCAAATCATTGGTTAAATTTAACAAAAATGAAGTAATGTTTGAATCAACAAGTTTCCATATCTATCTTTTAAGTGAATTAAGAATTTGGTCCCTGATTTGTTGTGTCCATTTTGCTTTAATCCCAAAAAATTATGAATATACGAGTTAGTCCTTGAAACTAAGTTGTTGCAAATTTGTCCTTTTGTGAAGTAACCAAAGATGTCGGAAAGATTAATGTGTAACAAGTTTGTTATTTTTAAGAACTAATTCATAGACTTAGTAATTTTTCAGGACTAAAACTAAAAAGGTCTAATAATTCAGGGACCAAATTGTGAATTTATTCTTACGTTTTTATTATTTTTAGGTGTCATAGCTCTGGACTTTGAATGTCCTTGTTTTATTTTGCAGGGAGTAGTTCATTTTCTTCTTACTGCCAGTGCCTTTCTCAGCTTAGCTATCTTTATTGTCACAAGACGTCACTGCTTGCTATACCTGGCAATTGTTTCTCCATTGCTGTTGGAACATACTTAGGATTCTTCCGAACACGTCTGAGAAAGAAATTCAACATCAAGGTGGGTGTTTCTCTCTACAATTGCTTGTTTTCACTTATTTATGCATAGATAAGTATGAACTCAGGTAAATAAATGTTTTCTTATTCTGCATAATATTTACTCCAAATATCTGAAGTGAAATCGTTGCTCCCAAAAAGCAGTTCTTGGATGGGCAGAGGATGCATGGGTAGGTGCTATTTGCTTGTTTCTGGAAAGCGAACTGAAATTAGATCTTCAGATTCCTACAGATCTACTTGAAATCATAATTTTTATTTTTTCACATCTCATATAAACAACTGTCATCGGAAAAATAGTTGGGAAAATTATAATTGAGAACCTCAAATTAAAGATATTTATATTGAATGACTTTAAAATTTGAAATTATTTTAAAAAACTTAAAGATAAAAATTTTTAACTTGGGATTTTGAGTTATAGTAATTTTTGCCTAGTTTAAATTTTTGGTTCTTAAGTCTTTTAGAATAATTTTAAAATTTAAGGCTTTTTAGTATAAATATTTTTAACTTGAAGTTCTTAATTATAATTTTCCCAAAATAGTTTATAGCATTGAAAGATGGGACACGACAGGACAAAATTTGAATTTTGTGCATTATTTATTTGATCCACTTAGTTTTGATCTATGAAGAATATGCTACTCTGGCACCATAAACAATCATACTAGGAGGGGTTTGATATATTATTATCTTGGACACCCTGTCTTGGATAACATAGTATTTAAGATTCTCGTATTAATTTGGTATGACAATTGAAAATTATCATGAAAAAGCTACAAATGATTTTTCTTTTGTATAAAAATTAATAAAGTTAAAACTTCAAGCATCTTGAATGTCACCTAGCATTCAAAACATCATGATGAAGATGCCAATATACCAATCACTTCCTGAGTAAAACCATAATCTTTTCGCCTATATAGGTTTTTAGTATAATGTAATTGGACTATTATGTTGAAGAATGCATCAAATCTTGTTTGCCTGCATGGACATGTTGGGTTAAGACTGTTTAACAATACTGATACTTTGTTTCTTGTTTACTTTTTGGTTTTTTATTGTGTAATAATTGTTGACATCACTTTTGGTTACTAATTCTAATGCACTTTTTATTGGTGCCTTTTCAGGATAGTGATAGTTCCTTGGACGATTACATCTACAATTTTGTCTGTCCTTGCTGTACATTATCTTAGGTCATTTTTAAAATTCTGCCTTTTTAATTTGTTATTGACTCTTGTAATTTTCAATCTAATTTAATCTACAACAATCCAATGAATGTTGAAACAACTAGATATTATATTGTTGGAAATCTATTTAAGAGTTTTATAGTAATCTGAAGTTATTACTGGGATAAAACTTATTTTTGAAAATTGAAAACATAGATTTCAACACATTATTTTTGACGAATTGGTTTGTTTAGTCAGTGGTTGAAAGTGGACCTTTTACAATACAACAAGGGATCAAGTTAGGGTAAGAAAAAGAGGAAGACGTGGGGCCCAATAAAATCCATCTATGTGGGCCTCGGTAGAGCCACCTCCTTCTCTCTTTTTTACTTTAAGTATCTTCTATTATATTGCAAGAGATTGGGGTCTTCAATAGTCCTAATAATAATTTTAGAATACAAAAATTGTTCGTTGTTGTTTTTGTTAAGATTTGGACTGAATATATCAATATAATTAAATGATAATGAAACAAATTATAAGAGATTTGACTGATGCACATTAAACTATAGAGATAAAATAATTTCAAGCTAAATCATAGAGAATATACTGCAATTTATCCCTTATAAAAAATGGAATATCTTTAAAATTAGTGATGAATATATCTGAAACAAAACATTCGAATAAGTGGTGTCAGTCCTAACATCGATTTTTGGTATCCTTGTAATATGATTCAGGGGTCTAGAACTTTGGAAATGAACAATATTCAAGATGGCACTTGACATGGTCGAGGTGACACAATTTTCATTGACCCAAACAAATTGCACCTTTGGTTTCTCTTATCTAATCTTATTTGAGAATTAATCATATTTTATATTTCATAGTGTAAGCTAGACTTGGTCATTGTCACATATTTGAGTTTTTGAATGAAAAATATTGAATTTTTTTGTTTCAATATTTCTTATTTTTCCTTTAAAAAAAATCTTTCTTACACTAAATCCAAGACATCAAAGAGATGTGAGGGAAAGAGGACTTTTTGTTTAAATCTACTTTGGAAAGAAAGCTATTTGATAGAGACTAGTAATGTGGTGGGGTTTTCTTTTAGGTGTTGAAATGATTGTGACATTTTTTTTTTTGAAATTCATTTGCAAATTTCTAGTTTGGTTTTGTAGTTTGTTGTGTTGTGGTCTCTCTCCTCCAATAGTGTTCCCACATTATGATTTGCAAGATGTGATTATTTGCTGCATATATTCTATTAACAACTCTCAATGAAATAATGAATGGATTTAGAGAGTTGAGAACTAATGTAGGGAAAGCCTAAAGAAAAAAAGAGTGGGAAATAAGAAAAGGCCATTTTGGAGGCTAGTTAGATTCCCATTGATTAAATAAGTTGTTAAACAACACATTTGCTTCAAGTAGATATATGTATGCACATAAAATTAATGTTTTTATTTAGATTTGGTCATTAACTTTTAATTAGATCAATATTATATAAACTTTACCTCTTTTTAGTTTATTGGCTTTCAGAAATGAATAAGTTTTGGATAGCTAAGCCTTTAAATACCAAGAATATTTAGAGAAACTTTATGGAATTTTAGGCTTTACATTTTCCAACAAAATTGTGGAGGGCAAAATAATATTCTCATATCCTAAGTATGGCTTTAAAAAATGGTATATCAAAGAAGATGTGCGTGACTATTTGATTGTTAAACCATTTTCACAAGAATACACTTTTTAAGTCATGCACAGGGCGAGATTTGATAGAGAAGAATCTCGAACAAGATTAGCAGCAAGGCCAATGGTGAGAGAATAGTAGATTTGTAAGGATGACTCTCTAAATGACATGGTCCATGATGCATTCGAGGTTCATCATGAAATTGAAAGTATTGGTGAGGTAGAGGGTTTGGCTTCACCCTTTTACCATGAGATGAATAAAGATGCTAAAGAGTTTTTCAAGTTAATCAGGGACGAACAACAAAATTTTACAAAGAGTAGGAGAAATACTCAAAGTTATCTTTCTTGATCAAACTTTTATCACATTAAGTGTATGTATGGGATAAGTAACAAGGCTATATCTATGATACTAGATTTATTAATAGATGCTTTTGAATATGCAAATATTCCATATTCTTTTTATAAAGCTGAGAAAACTATCAACAAATTGGGGTTTGACTACATAAAAATTCATGCTTGTCCTAATGATTGCATGCTATATTAGTGTGAGAATGATAATAGGGGATGCGTGTAAAAAGTGCAACACATGTAGATGGAAATCAAAAAAATAAAGGTGAAAAGTGACAAAAGAAGCCCACAAAAATCCTTAGTTACTTGTCATTGAAGCCAAAATTGTAAAGGTAATTTATGTCATTTAAGTCAACTAAGCACATGAGATGGCATGCTATGGAAAGGTTATGCATCTAAATCCATGAGACTTGTATGACATAGGTGAGGAAGATGAGGATACTATCTACAAAAGTGAGTCATTCTAATCTCAATACTTGAAAATACTATTTTTAGATGAAAAGTGAAATTTGAAATTGTCTAAGTTTAGTGTCTTGCATCTTTTTCTTATACTTATATTTGATTAACTATATCTATTTTATGCTTGATGGTCTATGTTTATATCTATCAAATGTCTTGGAATTGCTTGTGTTTTGTCTTTTTGTAGGAATTTTGACAATAAAGAAGTTCTTCAAGAGAAGTAATTTAGGCCTATCTCATGTTGGCATTGTAAGAATTTCTTCTAGCCCTAGCACTAGAGATCACCTAACAAGTCTGGCTCCTAGTAATGATGGCCAACTAAGGTGCACAAGTTTCAAGGTTGCTGTTCCAACCACTAAGCCTTCTCTTAAAGATATTTAAGACTTCCTCATTGATGAAAAGGCTAAGGAGGAATAGGCCAATCAGCATAAATGATAAGAAAAGAGAAGATATTGGTCCATTGATATTGTAGGTAAGTAAGACAAAATCCTCTAGTTTAGTTGAATTCAAATAATCTAATTTTGAAATCTTTAACTTTACTTCTACAGATAAGAAAGGAGATGTTGGATGATATTGATTTCTTGGGGGCTCTAGACACTACTTGAAGGCCACAAAGTTCTCGTGGATTGGAAAGAGCATCTTTAGTAAATTGGAGAAGGAGGTGGCCTATTGAGTGTGATCTTAGGGGAGGACAAACTTTGCAACATTTTCCATTAGTTACTTGGCCTAGACGAAGGTTCTAAAATAGTACAAGAAGGACTATTACAAGTAGCATATTGATTATCTTCATTTCATGACTCATTCATGTCCATCCATATTAATCATCAATTTTATTTTATGTTGTGGACATATTTTGTGATTGATAATAGACATAAGAAGTTCTTTCTTTGATCTATGGGTAAGGGGTAGAGACAAAAGAGGAGGGATTTGTTGGACAAAAGAAGCAATGGAACAAAAACAAAGGAAAAGCTATTATGAATGGTCTTTAATAGTATGTTAAGAGAGGAATGGGTAGGGTGCATTTAGTACCTGATCAACCTTAGGACATTGGCAATTGATAATAATTTTATTTTCATATTTTCAGTATTCTTAATATACATATTAATTGTGTTTCTGTCAATTATTGAGTGATGGTAGAGAGAAATAAAGCAAATAGGAGAAAGTAGATGATTCACCATATTGGTGGATCAAAGAACTTTGCTAGAAAAAAGTTTGAGATGAGAAGTGACATTTGGTAAATAATATAGCTGAATATTTGATCTAATATGAGATATGTTACAATATTTATCTTATACTATGTGGGAGGTTGAGTGTGAGGGTCTAGTCACTAAAGATGATGTGTGGATTGCCACACATTATAAGCATAAGGATAGGAGTCTTACGTATGAGTAAGTTAGAGCAATCATTATAAGTATATGAGCATATATGAATAAAGTGTTGAGAATTGATGAATTGCTAAGATGTTATAATGCTTTTTATTTTGCTTGAACTTGCAAGATAGGATAGTAGAGATTTAGATTGAAGCATCTTTTTCTTAAGAGATCCTGGGTCAGGATTTATTGGCCATTGCTTTAGGAAGCCAAGAGTACCTTGGTTGAGTTTAAGGTTGGGGATTGGATGCTTGCCTATCCTAAGTGTTTGGCCTATTTGCTTTTTCCCATGGAAGGGTTTTACCTTATAGGCTTACTTATGTAGAGTTGCAGCAAGAAGTGCAGGAACCAAGATGACACCATCAACAAACTAATGTAGCTTCAGTGTTCATCCTCTAAAGTTTCCAGAGTTAACTACCCCCAAACTAGCTAGTCCTTATGCTTTTAGGGTAATATTATAACTTTTTCATTTTATGTGAATTATATAATTAAATATCTATTTTATATAGTTTTTAGTTTGTTACTTATTCATTTCATTTTTATATCTCAAGAGCAAAGTAGTCAAGAGAGTGAAAACCCAAAAATTTTAGCTCAATCTTCAAACCTAGCTAATAGGGAGAATTAGTTCAACTTTTTGATTTGTGTCTAAACTTTAATTATATTATATTAGAACTTTGAAATTAATTAAATTTGTTTGAATTTCAATTGTGAATTGTGACCAAATGTGTATGAAATTGTTGGTCATTGAATATGAATAGATTGGATTGTTATGTTAGTTGTAAAACTTTGTAAGGATTGAATGACTGTTGTTGGGATTTTTCATCCCTTAGTCAGCTAAAAACCTTGCAGAGTGTTTGACAAACAAAAAAGTTTAGCAATGGTTTTAACCATTGCTAAAAGTAATGGTTTAGCTAATGGCTAAATCTTAAATCTACTGTGATTTTATAATCATAGCCAAACCATCAGTTTAGCAGCAATTATTATGTAGCTATAGTTAAACCAAAGGTTAATTATGGTTATCACATTGCAATTAAATCTGCTAAAACCTTAGGTTTAACTACTTTTCATTAACTATAGTTAAACCATTTAGTATAGTCGTAGTTATAAAATTATGGTTAAATCTAGGGATAATTGCAATTTTCCAAAATTGCGGTTAAACTAGTCATGATGAATGGCTTAACAATTAAGCCTACTAGCTATGGTGAAAGCTATGGATACGCCCAAAAAAAATCGATTAGGACTTTTTTTTTTTAATTTTTGGGGTAGTGGCAACAAATTCATAAATTCATAGCATAGTTCAATTAATTAACAAAGTAGATAATGATGAAAAATTAACACAAATATATGTTATGTGATATAACCTATGTTAAGTGAGTTGGGTTACTTAGCCTAAATTATATATATTTAAAGTATAAAATGATATGTGGTTAATCATGTTGTATTATAACATTCAGTTTGTTGTAAAAGCATCGAAATGAGTTAGTTTGAAAAGTAAGCCCTTGGAAATGAATGAGTTGAGGCTAACTAAAATTAGAATAGAATTTTAAATAATGAAAAATAAGGATCCAAGGTTTAAGATGTCCAGAAACTCGAGCCAGATGAGTTCGAAAAAATTCATGAAAGAAAGTGGGGCATTTTCATAATTTTTGAAAAATTTGAAAAACTCATAAGAGGGCTTTTTAAATGAGAAATTTGAGCTTTTTGGGATTCTCAGGCCCTAAATATCATAGGAACTCCCAGAACAATTAAAACCCCTTCGGTGAGTGATTTCGGTCGTTCGTTGACTAAAACTTTGATAAAATAGTTTTGAATGGTTTCAAACCCAATTTGGGTAAAACTAAAGGTAATTTATAAGTTAAAAGACCCAAATTTTATGATGGAAAAGACGAATTTCGAAAAAGAGTTGAAATGAGACCAAATAGATAACCTATGAGTTAGGAATTAAAATGAAAAGTTAAAAAAGTATGTTTACTTTACCTTTTGCTTTTAAAATCACGTCCAGCCCTTCTCATTTCTTTCCATCGAAGCTTTTTTGGTTTGAAAGAGAGTTGGGAGAAAACCTAGCTAATGCACAAGATGAAGGGAAAGAAGAAGGCAAAGGATTAAGCAAAAGGGTAAGAAAGTTAAGGATTTTTTCATGCTTCTTCCTCTCCTACCCTTGTTCTCTCCTTTCTCCTCTCTTTTCCCATGATTTTGCTGAATTAAGTGAGGTTGAAACATGGCTAATTCGGTAGGAAGAGGAGAGGAATTGATAGGAAGCTTAGAAGCCTATGAAGTACTCTTGAAGAAGCTTGAAACCAAGGTCAGTATAGTTTTTCTTGCTTCTTCTTGCTTGATTTTTCCTTACAATGTTTTGTTCAAAATTTGACCCAATTAGGAGAGAATTAATTTAAGCCTTAACAAGTTAGAAATAGGGGTTTTAAAGCAAGAGAAGTAGGAATGTCAAATTGAAAGCAAAATAAAAAATAAAAAAAAGCTTTGAAATGCAAAGTGTGCTACCAAGGGATTCTAAGATCCATGCTAAATTATGAAACTTCTTAAGGGTTGTATGAATTATGTAAGAGTATGTAAGAGTTCTTAAAACAATTAGAAAACTTCACAAGTGGCTAATTGCACAAGAAGACAAACAAAACTTCCTAGGCTCTATAATAGGTGTTGTCACGACCAAAGGGATTCCAAGTACCTAGGGAGTGTTTTAATTTGTTTCAAGGCTATAATGGGACTAAATATGATGGAAGAATATGAGAAAAAGTCTTGAAAAAAATTTTAGAAGCCATGGATAGTGAGATGGAGGTGTAAGCTCCATAATATAGCATAATAAAGCAACTCCTAGTTAAGCTCCTCAAAATGAGTATGTGATGGCTCCAAGGAATCTAAATGGAGTCAAGAGACCTAGAATGAAAGAGAAATAGAGCCAAGATCTTGAATTCCAATAGTTGCTTCATTATGTCTTATATGGAAGCATTATGGAGACAAGTGAGAAAGTGAGCATGCATAGGAGTTGCATAAGACTAAAGCTCATTCCAATGATCTAAGCATGTCTCATTTGAAGTGTTTAGGCCAACAGAACTTGTGTCTTCAAGTTTCATGGTTGAGCCGAGAAGAGGGAGGAAGAATCCAAAGAAAACATGGGTAACATTGGCTCCAAGGTAGCTTCTAATCTTTCTCTCATGCATGCTTTGTTGTTTTCTTATCTTTGGATATGTGTATGTATGATTTTACCATGAGAAATGTTTCTAGTAGTTTTTTACATGCCATGTACCATTATGTGCATAATATGTGTTTTATGAATGTTGGTTGGCTTGAATAAGCTTGGTGAAGCCAAAAGCCTTTAGCAAAGGTGAGGATGAACAAAAAATCCATAAGATTGAGTGAGACGAAGTCAAAAGTCTCAAGAAGAGTAAGGCTTAGTCAAAATTCTCTTGAAGATGGGTGAGACAAGTCTAAAAGTCCTAAGGAAAGCGAGGTAAGGCTAAACCAATGCTCTTGAAATCTAATATGTGATATGTATGAGTTTCTTGAACATGAAAATGGTTGTACATATGATCACTAGTAGCTAAAGGTTCATGCATGCATCCTTGGACTTGAAATCATAGATTTTATATATGATTGAAAGGATTAAAAGCTATTGGAATTTCTATAATCTCACTCTTCCCTCTCCATTGCCTAAACATGCCTTGGTGAACTAAGTGAGCCAAGAGATAGAAGTCATCAAGTTTGAAGACAAAAAGATTGACAAAGAAATTGCCAAATGCTTGTATTGAAACCATATAGTTGTCAAATGATATAATTTCATATTGTATATGATGTATAGGCTTTTGAACATATGTAAATATATGGATATATGATATATGTATGAGAATTGGAACCATATGAATGAAATTGCATGCTTTTGATGTTGAAAGACAAAGATGTGTTTGTAAAACTAGTGTATATCAAGGAGTGGGAGAGAAATTTTGTAATGTATGGATATTTGGACCCCTTAGACAAGTTTAATGGACTATTTTTAAGCTTTTTAACATGCCCAAGTGGTCTTGGTTCAAGGGGAAGACCATTTGGCGCATAAATGAACCATTTTAGGATAAAAAATGACCTATTTTTCTGTGCTGAACCTCATCCTAACCAAATGAGCAATTTTGAGGTTAAAATTTTGCACACATATCGATCTCATATATATCTTTTTTTAGGTCTAATAACTGTATTATTTGGAGGTCTATAAAATTTCTTATGAATTTTTAAAGTTCATATCAGAAGTTGGTTTTAGTTTGGGCATTGTTCACTTGAGCATATTTCATTTTTGTGTCATTTGAGGGCCAAACGAGGTCCAATAGTTCTAAAATTTTACATGGCAAAACTAGATGTTTACAGTGATTTGTAACAACTAGAAACACTTCATTTGGAGATCTGTGGAGAGAGAAATAAATTTTTGAAGTTTTGCATCAGAATCAGTAGTGCCAGCAGGCCTTATGTACTATTTCATTATAATTTAGTTCCTAAATGAGCTTAACGTGGTCTGAACTTATTTTTTCCATAAATGTAACATCCATAGATTTCCAAAATAGTATGATTTGCTGGGTTTTGATTTTTTTAGAATTAGTTATGAATTTTTAAAGTTTATATCAGTAACTTGTGATAGCAAACCTGAGTAGCCAGACCTTTCGTGCTTTTCTATTATCAATCATGGTTTAGCTAGGTTTTCATGGCTTAGAATGATTTGTAACCTATAGTTGACACTTAAAATTTTTTGAAAAGTTATCATTTGCTTGATTTTGATTTTTTTAGAATTAATTATAATTTTTCAAAATTAATGATAAAAACTTGAATTCTGAACTCAAGACAAAACTCTATTTTTTCTGATAAGTGGCTTCTACACCAAAATGTATGGAATGTTTTGTAATGTTTATGAATTGTTTAGATGGAATATGAGTAGGAGATGATATTGGGGAATCCATGGGGTACACGGAGTGAAATTTAAAATTTTAAAGTACTACGCAACGCAAAAATAATTAATTATTTTATTGTTTTTCCTATAAAATTTATGTATGAAGCATGTATGAAGCCAAATATATGGGAAAATGAGATTAAAATAATATGGTGTGACATTGTAGACTTTAACAACACATTAAACAGATATTTTATGATAAGAACTAAATTAAAAATTTTTAAGACAACCTAATTAAAAGAATTTTAAATTTTAAGAACTAAATTAAAAATTAAGTGAAATTATAAAAACCAAAATAATAATTAAACCAAAAAAGAATGAGGAAATTATAAATTTTCTAGTAGTAGTGTTTCCGATTGATTACACAATTTGTGTTCCGAGATTGCTAATGAATATGACTAAGAGTTCCAT
This sequence comes from Erythrophleum ivorense, assembly GCA_026724425.1. Classification (NCBI taxonomy): domain Eukaryota; kingdom Viridiplantae; phylum Streptophyta; class Magnoliopsida; order Fabales; family Fabaceae; genus Erythrophleum; species Erythrophleum ivorense. The sequence goes on along the minus strand of JAIUCV010000901.1, from coordinate 123,170 downwards.
AAACAACACCTTAATATTCTTTTAACTGTTTCTAAAAAAGTTGTATAAATTGCATAGAGCTATTATATATTGCACCGCGAGATATAATTGTACCTTTTCAATTATAATTTTAGAAATATGAACGCAAAATACACAAATAACTAGGAATATGAAGTTGCAATGTAACAAAGTCTTATTTTGTATTTTGGCACACATATAATTTAATTTACAGCAGAAACGATATATATATGTGTGTGTGTGTGTTTACTCGATCTCTTAAAAACACAGTTTTTTTGTTGACTTAAAATGATGTTTCTTTTCGTAACTTAACTATCATAAGTAAAAGTGGGACATTTTATGTGTACATAACATATCAATACGTAATATGGAACTTAAATCAATAAAAACAAGTAATTAAAGTAACAACTACTATACAGAGGCTAGCAGGGAGCTTAGTAGCCTGAATTTGATACTTCAAAGTATTCTATAAATAAAATCTTAAATATATTAGATAGACATGGGGGAGAGGACTTGATGCAGAAAGTCTAATAGATGATTTTAGAGAGTAAATTGAGTGTTAGAAGCCCAAAAGAAAAATTTATAAATGAGTATAACTTTTCCAAGCTCATCATTGTGATGACCTACGTGTATCCAGTTGAAGCTATTTTCGGGCTTAAAATCCGTTGTTTAAGTGATTTCAGTGCTGTTTGTTATTTTCATAATTTATTATTATTATCATTATTATTATTATTATTTGCAATGTCGTTAATTTCCCTGTTTAATTGGGAGGCTTATATTAGGGTTGGCTATTTCCACCCTATTAATAACTTTTTTTTTGTTGGTCGATGGCAGTATTAAATAAACTTACAAAATTTTTTTCTCCATTTTGATTTTTTGTTTTGCTTTAAAAATTCTAGCAAATATGTTGTGTTAGGACTTTAACCTAGACGAATTTCGAAAATATCTCTAATCATAATAATAAAAAAATTATTAAATCAACTCTTAATTTCCATTTATTTAAGGCCCTATTCTAACAACACTCTATATATTCTAATCCATGAGATTTTTACAATAAGAATAGATATCATATATATATATATATATATATGATATCCAATATGTATATATATTATAATCACGTGGACTGAGCAAATCCTCTGATTTATTAAGAGTCAAATGTGACATGGTATGAAATTTCTTACAGCCAATTTCATAATTTAATATATCACACATGTTCCATATATTGAGTTTATTAATATAAGAGATGGGCATGCTTTATGTGAGGGATGTTTTTCAAAGATACCAGATTTCTAGAATTGCTAACCAGGAAAATGACAATAAATTAAGAAAAAAAATAAAAATAAAAATTAATTTTTTTCAAAGATTCCAGATTTCTGGTGAAACCATTTCACCATATTTATATTTTCCCTGAAAGATCTTTCAAAAAGAGCATGGTCATCATGAGAATTAATGGCCTACAAAGAGAAAGCACAGTTGAAGAAAGGTTCATGGAGCCTTGAAGAAGATCAAAAGTTAATAGCTTACATTAAGAGATATGGCATTTGGAACTGGAGTCAGATGCCAAACGCTGCTGGTAATAATTCCTATAACTAATGTAATTATTCTAATTTATATTAATAAAAGACCCTTATTTACAAATAGCTCTATATATGATATGATCATCCTTTTTTTCTCTGTGCTTTTGTTAATTAATTATATGTATAGGTTTGGCAAGGTCAGGGAAGAGCTGTAGACTTCGTTGGATGAATACCTAAGGCCAAATATCAAGAGAGGAAAGTTCAGCAAAGAAGAGGATGAAACTATACTTAGACTTCGTGCAGTGTGGGGAAATAGGTATAAATTATAATTAAGGACCGTAAAGAAGTTGTTTTTTTTTTTTGGGAAGGAAATTACAATTTTCATCTTGCATTCACGACCATATATTTCCAAGTTAACTTAACAACTCCCTTTTAATCTTTCTCCAGCTGGTTTGATGTGATCAACTCTTTCAATTTTAAAATGCTTTATTTTTTGTTAAGAGGCAGAAAAGCATGCATGTATTGAGATCTCCTTAGCCAGATCATACAAGAGGTTCATATGGGTCTTCCTAGTGAAGTTTTAGTTGCAGCATCATGTTCGTTATCGGTTTTCAAAATAGTAAAACCCTATTTTAGTCTCTAAAGATGATTTCAATATCCATTGGTTCCTTCATATTTTTTAATATCAATTTTCAATGTTGTTTCAAACTCTGTCTATGACGAGCCTTGATGCAAATTAATTTTCATAGCCGGTCCCAAGCTCGGAAAAAAGAGGAGCGTTGTGCAATCGACAGCCAACGTAAAACTTTGTCGAATCTTTATGACATGGACAATCGATATATTAAACGTAATGCTAGGACGTTGCCCAGAAGTAACGCGCTGTATCGCTCAAGTATAGTGACAAGTGAGCAAGAGCAGCTACATCGTCGCCTGAGTGTAGTGAAAAATAAGCAAGGGCTTCCACATTTTCGTGAACGGATGTGGGTAAAGAAGTTAGTTCATGAGTGTAGGATTCGTTTTGGGACTTGGAATATAGGTACACTTATGGGTAAGTCAATGGAAATAGTAGATACCATGATTAGGAGGAAAATTAATTTTATGTGTTTACAAGAAACTAAATGGGTAGGAGAAAAAGCAAAAGAATTAGACACTTCGGGTTTTAAACTTTGGTATACTGGGAAGGATAAATCTAGAAATGGAGTAGGTATAGTTGTAGATAAGTTTTGAAAAAATACTATAGTGGATGTAAAAAGGTTAGGAGATAGAATCATTGCATTAAAGTTAGTAGTGGAAAAAAAAATTTTTAATGTCATTAGTGCTTACGCACCACAAGTAGGATTAGAAGAATATCACAAAGTAAAGTTTTGGGAGGATTTAGAATGTTTAGTTCAGGAAATACCATTAGGAGAAAAGATTTTTTTAGGAGGGGATCTAAATGGTCATGTGGGAAGTGTATCTTCAGATTACGAGGGTGTTCATGGAGAATATGGCATAGGAGAAGCAAATGCAGAGGGTAAAACTATTCTAGACTTTTCATTGACATTCGATCTTATATTAGCTAACACCTGATTTAGAAAGCGTGAGGAACATCTTATCATGTATAAAAGTGGAAGGGTATGTTCTCAAATCGATTGCTTTCTTATAAGAAAATCGGATAGAAAACTTTGTATGGATTGCAAAGTTATTTTTGGAGAGAGTTTAACTACTCAACATAGAGTTCTGGTGATGGATGTACGAGTTAGGAGAGGAGTAAAAAACAAAGGCCAAAATAGAGTGTTAAAAACTAAGTGGTGGCAACTAAAGGGAGATAAATAAAAGAATGTGCAGAAACGGATTGTGGAGGAAGGACCTTGGGAAATACAAGGAAGTGCTAACGATATGTGGAATGGAATGGCTAAAGAGATTAGGAAAGTGGCAAAGGAAATATTAGATGAATCAAAAGGTTTTGGACCTAGAGATAAAGAATCTTGGTGGTGGGATGCAAGCGTGCAAGATAAAGTTAAAGTTAAGAGGGAGTGTTATAAAGTGTGGTCATTATGTAGGAGTAATGAAAATTGGGAGAAATATAAAGTAGCTAAGAAAAAGACTAAGAAGGCAGTGAGCGAAGCGAGAATGAGGGCATTCGATGGGTTATACTAATCTTTAGGTACTAAAGTTGGGGAAAGACATATTTACAAATTAGCTAAAAGTAGGGAAAGAAAGACAAGAGACGTTGACCAAGTAAAATGTATTAAAGATGAAGAAGGTAAAGTCTTGGTCACGGAACAAGATATCAGAGAACGGTGGGAGAATTATTTTCATAGGCTTTTTAATGAAGGCCATGAGATTGCATTGCAATCGGATAGATTAGACACTAGAGAAGAGGATCAAAATTATACTTTTTATCGTAGGATTTGTGAGGCAGAGGTAAAAGAAGCATTAAAGAGAATGGAGAGTGGCAGAGCAGTTGGACCGAATAATATACCTATTGAGGTATGGAAGGGTTTAGGAGGGAAAGGTATAAGTTGGCTCACAAAGTTATTTAATGAAATTATGAGTTCTAAGAGAATGCCAGATGAGTGGAGGAGAAATTCTTTAATTCCTATTTATAAGAATAAGGGGGACATTCAAGATTGTGCAAATTATAGAGGAATTAAGCTCATGAGTCACACAATGAAATTATGGGAAAGAGTAATTGAGCAACGATTAAGGAAAGAGACCCAAGTTACGGAGAATCAATTTGGTTTTATGCCGGAAAGGTCAACTATGGAAGCAATATATTTGTTGCGAAGATTAATGGAGCGATATCGAGAGAATCGAAGAGATTTACACATGGTGTTTATCGATTTGGAAAAAGCATATGATAGAGTACCAAGAAAGGTTCTATGGAAGGCTTTGGAGAAAAAAGGAGTTCATATAGCTTATATTCGAGCAATACAAGATATGTATAGTGAGGCTACAACTAGTGTAGTAACAAAAGGTGGACGTATAGAAGATTTTTCGATAACTATTGGTTTACATCAAGGGTCAACTCTGAGTCCTTATCTATTTACTTTAGTATTGGATGTGCTCACTGAACATATCCAAGAGCCGGTACCACGGTGTATGCTATTTGCAGACGATATTGTCTTAGTTGGGGAATCGAGAGTAGAAATGAATGAGAAGTTAGAGAGGTGGAGATTAGCTTTGGAAACTCATAGATTTCGTTTAAGTAGAAATAAAACCGAGTATATGGAGTGTAAGTTTAGTAAGAGACACATCACTTCTAGCGTAGAAGTGAAAGTTAGAGAACATATTATACCACAAGTCACGATTTAAATATCTTGGATCCGTCATACAACATAATGGGGAAATAGAAGAAGACGTAAAACATAGGATTCAAGCGGGGTGGATGAAGTGGAGGAGTGCTTCAGGTGTTATTTGTGATAGAAGAGTACCACTCAAACTTAAGGGTAAATTCTATCGTACAGTTATAAGACCTGCAATGTTGTATGGAACTGAGTGTTGGGCAATAAAAAGTCAACAAGAGAATAAGTTCAATGTTGCGGAGATGAGAATGTTGCGTTGGATGAGTGGATACACTAGACGAGATCGGATTAGAAATGAATACATTAGAGAGAAAGTAGAAGTCACCCCTATTATGGAAAAGATTGTAGAATCAAGACTTAGATGGTTTGGTCATGTTGGGAGAAGACCTATAGAAGCCCCAGTTAGGAGAGTAGATGAGATGGAGAATAGTCCAATAATTAGAGGTAGAGGAAGACCAAGACAAACTATAGGAGAAATTATTAAGAGAGATTTAGATTTAAATGGTTTGTCTAAAAATATGATTTACGATAGGTGCTTATGGCATCGATTGATCCATGTAGCCGACCCCACTTAGTGGGAAAAGGCTTTGTTGTTGTTGTTGTTGTTGTTTCGATGTTGTTTCAATTCTATCCTTCCAGAGTAGAAAAATAATACTTTAAGAAGCAAATAATTTAAAAGGTTGAAACCAAATTAACCTTTTAATTAATAAAGTGAGAAAAAAAATTGAAATAACCCAATTGATACTAAAATTATCTTCGAAAGATTAAAATCAGATTTTACTCTTTTTCAAAATGAAATTTAATTATTAGTTGCATCTTTTGAAAGTTGGTTAAAAGAGTATAACATCCTTTTCATTCACACACCTGGTCAAGTTAAAACTCAAGCCGTACTTCCTCCAGTGAAGCGTTATGCTTTCCTTCCATAATCCAGATTAGCTTGTTTAATTTTCAGTTTTTTTTTCTTAACTTAATTTTGAAACAGTCTTCCAATGCAAGTTCTAAAATTATTTTTAAAAAAATAAAAGAAAAAATTCATTGAAAAATAATCTTAAAACAATTTAATTAAAAATAATTATAGAATTTGATTTGAAAATTTTAAATTCAAAACTTGCTACCATTCGAATCATAATTAATATTAAAATATGTTAATAATAATCATAATAATGATAATCTTATAACCAAAAATAATATAAATAATTAATTAACTCGGCTTGTAAATTTGATTTTCCAAAAGAAAACCATTTGTAAATTTTTTTTCCACTTTGTGAGAGAAAAAAGAGAACAATTAAAAAAATGGTATTTTAAAATATAGAAAATAAAAAAAATTAAAAAATGAGAATATAAAAAGTTATAGAGATTTTTTTTTTAAATTTTTTTAATTTTCAAAAGTTAACGAACCAAACCGAGTACTTCAACAGAAGTTAGTTTAGTGGATTACATGCATATAGATGATTGAAAAGGGAGAGTGATGAATTAGGCCGTGCTTTTGGTTTAAAAGGCTTAATTCGGTTAGATGATAAGAATTTAGGAGTGCTTTTTTACATATCAAGATCAATACTTATTAATAATCCCTGTTGTTTCTTAAACTTCAGATGGTCAGCAATTGCAGGAAATCTTCCAGGACGAACGGATAACGATATTAAGAACCATTGGCATACCCACTTGAAAAAACGCTTCAACTTGATGATGATGACCACAAATATTGCAACACAAACAACAACACCTGACAATATTCTAGAATCAAACCTGAATTACGATTCTTCTGAGACAAAAATGCCACTAATTCCCTCCAATATTACCCAGAAAGAGTCAAACTGTAATGCCACATATGGTGATTTCCGTTCATCGTCAAGCAGCTGTACTGGTTTTCAAAACCAGCAGAAGATGATAGAGGTAACTGCGGGTTCGTCCGAGACAACTAGAGAACATAACAACTATTTATGGGAGGAATTGAATTATGAAGAACGAGGCGAGTTAATTTTTGGAGAAATTGATGATGTTATGTATTCGTGCATCTGTGGAGGTGATCTTGGAGATGACTTTTTGGTCACTTTATCAGTTGAAGCTGCAATCAACAGAATGTAAAAAAGTTTCACCATTATCTATCGATGCTATTCAGTTTGTGAAAGGACCCAAAAGCGAAAATAAAATAAAATGACTTTTTTGTTTTTATATTTGTTTGCTTTGATTGAGAGTCGAACTCAAGACCTCCTGCTTACTAAACGGGTGCTCTAACCAATTGAGCTATGAAAGCCTCTTTTATTGGTCAAAAATTAAGCAATTATTCTCTGCTTGCAATCCCAGCTAAGATCGGGTAACAAGGGTAGCTGCAGAATTTATTCATTTGAATTTAGATATTAAGGATTTTGGTACATGTCAAACCTATTATCTATATTTATTTATCTTTATACATATATTTACATATAAATTAATTTTATGCGTTTTGAATTATATTAATAATTGTTCAAGATATTTTATTATTTGTTGTGATATTATATAAAATAATTCATATAAATGAATTTTATTTTTCAAAAAATATATTTTAAAAATTTTTTGTGGAGTACTTTTATTACGCAAGGATCATCAGCTAATTACGATCCATATTTGCTATTTCTCTTAGCCTCCATTCAATGATTTTTCTTGTTACTTTTTCATTTTAATTTTCTGTGATATTTCCCTTTTCTCTTTCAATGTTCCTTTATTGTCATATTCTTTGCAAATTTAGAGGCTATGCGAATCCCATCTAGACGATTCATATCTAATTTGGCTAGTTTAAATTTCACATTTTTTTATTTTTTAAATTAAATATTATTATTTTTAAATTGATAGTTGAAAAATTATTTTTATTTTATATTCTACTTCTTTTAAAATAAAAAATATATAATCTAGATTATTTAAATTAGATGCAGACGATCATAGGATCCGGTCGCTATTGAACCCAAAGAGCTGATCACAATCACATTTATCTCAAACATAGTGCTTATTATCGAGCAAATTTGATTATATTTGGACCCACTATTTTTTTGAAAAAAAAAGGGTTATCACAAGGCCCAGACCTTTTTTTGTTCCTGTCGGGCTCTAGCCTAGTTTGTAGTATAGCCTAAATCCTGATAAAATATTATTTATTTATTTTAAATTAATTTTTAAAATTTTAAAAAGACAAAAAAATTAAAACATCATAAGAAAATAGTTACAAATAACTTTCAAACATAAACTTTTTTAAAGCTTCTCCGTGAATGTGCGAGATGCTATAAGGGATCCAAATAGGCCGATCGATGTATGAGACTTAGAGGTGTGAGATGTCTGATGTCAGGAGGTCCCTTGCTGCGGAAGATGACGCCTATGTGGCTCCATGATAGAGGCTGTGTATTGGAACTTGTCCAAGATGCTCTCTCAGAATCGACTCACCAGATCATGCAATTGTCAAGACAAGTGTAAGATGCCCTCTTAGAATCGACTCACCAGATCATGCAATTGTCAAGACAAGACAAGTGCACAAAGAAACGCAAATCAGAATCACAAAAAAAATAAAATAAATAAAAATAATACAAAGAAAGAAAAAGAAAGATGATAGTTGGTTTTGGAAGAGACTAGACTCCAAAATAATTTCTCTTTTACCTTAGTCATGAGATACTACAACGTAGACCACCCCTTAAAAATTTTTTTATTCTTTCTAAAGAGAGCAAGAACAACTCACAAGAATTTTAAAATTTTCATTCATTCATCTTCTACCTCCAAAGTGACATACAAGATAGCCTTAAAAGAAAAGTGAAACCCTAGCCAAATAAAATTACTATAAAATCCTAAAAGTAACGTTATATCTGAGGGTATTTTGAAAATTCACAATCTGAATATTAATCCTTCTTAAATGGCACATAAAATACAAAAAATAAAATATCTAAGTCTGCAAAGATAATCCTATTCAATTAAACTCAATCTAGGTGACGACTATATTACATGATAAAATAGGACATGATAAAATAGGAAATTAGCAATCTAAATAATATAATTAATGTGGCATTTTTTTATTCATATAAAGTAAATAAAATAAACTAAATAATCAATTAAGAGAATGCTTAAAATAACACGTGGATAGCATATGACTTTTAAGTGAACTAATATCAACTATAAGATCTTCTTTTAACTTGAATCTAGTTCATTGATTAGGCACAATATGCGAACGCTTTATTCACTCTTTTTAACTTCAAATTCAACTAAGAATAAGCCTTCTATCTCTATTAATTTATGTATTATTTCATTCAAAGATTTTTTTATCAGTTTAACTTTTGATCTTGTCACTAGTCCTCCTAAGCCTTGCAACATCTTCTTAATCTTCCTAATTAGTTGCATCGGCTCATATTGTTACTCTTGATCAAACTCTCTAAAGTTGTGTCCATCACTACATAGAAGTAGTTAGAATATACTGAAGGATTTGATAAAGGGTCCCAATTTTATCAGTATTTTGACTATTTTCTTATCTTTATAGGGGATTTATTATAAATATATTTTAGTATATTTTGACTTTTCATAAATAATTTTTTATATTTTTAACTAGCTTGTAAATCATTAGTTTGCAAACTGGGATGGAGCTAGTGCAGCTTTGTTGGTGATAAAAGGTGCAAAATGACAAAGCTTTGATGATCGGATATTCGGAGGCTATAAATAACCCATTTCAGAGTAGAAGGACAGCGAGGACGCCATTTAAAGCTCACCAGGGTTCAGAGCTGGGGTTTTGGAGCTATGGAAGATCTCTGACGGTGTGGAGCTACTGGGGGAGGAGCCACAGTCAGATTCTGTGATTCTCCAACGGTCTGTTGCTTGGGACTTCAGACCGAAGCAATGCTTCTCACTTCTCCTCCAGTTCTCTCATTTCTATTTGTATTTTTCTATTTGTTACTCTGTTTAGGTATTGATAGATTTGGACTGATTTGTATGATTTTCCAATTACCGTAATGATATACCGCATTTTCTTAATCTGTTGTGGTATATACCTTACTAATTCGTTGTGTTAATCTTGCATGTAGAAGTTCTCATATATATATATATATATATATATATAATTGTGTACCTTGTTTGGGGCTACTTTTTGTGACTAGGTGGGATTGAGGGTTTGCCTCATTCCATTTTGAACCGCTTAATTACGTGGTTCACTTTTCTTCTGTACGTTCACATTCCGAATATATATACATAAATAACAAACATGTACCTATGTTTTTGTAGCAAAAGCTTCCTCCTGAAACCCTGCAATGAATGAAATTGGACTATTTGGGGAAATCGTGTGGATTTGTATGCAGGGACTAGTTCTTGCTACTTTTTTGTGCCTTGAATTCTCGGTACCACAGACTGCAATTGAAGTACAAATCTTGATACCATAAATGCAAATCATCCAGCCAATTCTTTTACGACCGTGTTCTCATGGATTTCTGTAAATGAGGTTGGGTGGATCACTTCATAGTCGAGGTTACAGATCCACCGTGGTTGTGTGGACCCGTTTTTTATGAGACATTTCTCTCATCTGCTTTGTGACCAAAACCTGGTAGGGCCATCTGCCTCTAGTAGTAGGCAGGGTAAGTCATCTAGTGTAGGGACACATATTCTTCATATTTATTAGTCAAGGACTGCTGAGCTTTTGTAGGTGCATTTTTGTTTGATCCAAGAGTGTCTTCTTAAGGGTGCTTCTGGCTATTGGCTACTCTTGTGAGTCTATGTTTTTACCCCAGCTATTGTATTTAACAGTCTGATATGCAAGATGGTTTTGACCATTAATCCCTTGCCTTCGACTTTGTTATATGAAGAATGGGGCTTATAATTTTGTCTGCAGTATTTGTCTCTGGTTGATTTTCGTTGAGAGATCGTTTGGGCTCCTACCCTGAAATCGCAGAATATGGTGCCAAAGGAGGATGAAGGGCAAACATTTATATTTGTTGTTGTGGGCTCTTGTAGTGGTTTTAGCTTCTTTGATGAGATTTTGAGGCGGTTTTAGCCTTTCAATGCCTTTGTTGATTGGCCAGCAGCTCTGTCTTAAAGAAGTGTTTGTGCCACCTTAGCGAGGGCGACATCATTGCGTGGTTTAGTAGGGACTGAAGCTACTATCAAGGGGTTTGCATGACTTCTTGTTTCGCTAAAAGGATGGATCTTAAGCATCAAGAGAATTTGCATTGGATTTGTTTCCTGATGCCCCCTGCTCAACTTTAGCCGGCTGCTAAAGGTTGGGCTGAAATCTTGGGTGGTTTTGAAGATCATCAACAGTCGGCACTAACGTTTATGCTGAGGTGGCTCGTTTTTCTTGTTTTTTCTATGCAGAATTTCTTCTAACTTTGTGAGGAGTGCCTATGGGATTTCTTGTAACTCCATGCAAATTTGTAAAAGCTTTTCAAGTAATGAATAAGAGAGTTGGCTTCCTCTTGTTTTATGTTGAATTTTCCTTTTTATGCAAGCACCAACACGGGCAGCGTGATCTTTCTGTATTTTTGGGAAATGATCTGTTATACCGATCCCATATTTTCCTAGGACCTTCTGTCTCCTTGTCTACTAGTACACCCACGATAGTGACCTTCGCCTCATGACCATGACATTGCGAGGGGGTTGATATTCTAGTTGTTTTCTTCGGACGTGGTTATATTTCTTTGATCCATGTTGGCCACGAATCTAAGGTATCTTCGATGAATTTTTTTAACTAGTGACCTTGGCTGTTAGGCTTATTCCATCTTGTCCCGTTGTTTTCTTTTGTTTCTTCTTGGCCTTTTGGTAGTACTCTGCTTTGGAATTTTTTTCCTGGGTTTGGCATAGTTTCAGGTCGTTTCTTCGCCATTTTTTTGCTGGGTCAATGGCTAGCCTATGGGCAATAACTTCAAGGTCGATGCTAGGCATGTCAGATGCTAATCATGCGAAAAAATCAGCATTTTATGTTAGAAATTGTTTTAACCTCGTTGATTCTTCCGAGGTTAACTCCTTTCCTACTTGGAGGTACTTCTCTGGATTTTTTTTGACCTGAAACTTTTCATGCTCATCATGAGCTTCCCGTCGTAGCTTACTCCATTCACTTCGTACATCCAAGCTTTCAACATTCATTATTTCTTTTCTCCTATTTTTCTTGGATGTTTTCAAGAGGGTTGTTTGTTTTGCTACAGAGATTGTCAGTAATTCTGCCAAATTCAAATTCACATCTTCTTTGCCCTATGTTTCTCTGTTCATGTTCCTTCTTGCTCCTTATTTTTATCGTATTTACAGCACAACTTCATGTCACTTTTTTGGTCTCCTTGAACCGTGCCTTGACCATTATGAGTGTTGAATTTAATGGAGAGACTATACGAGCGGACCGCTACCTTTTGTTCATCTCTATTCACCCAAGGATCACATTGTAAGCTAACTGGGCCTTTGTGACATAGAAGTAGTGAAAGTGGTAATTTTGTGATCACCTTCCTTTAGGCTTATAGGGAGCCTTATCATGATTTGAATTTGTAATTGAGGACCTCTGAACCTATACATGGATTTGTCAGCTAGTTGGAGTTCAAACTTGGAATGGCCTATATCTTCTAAGGCGCTGCATTGCAGTTCCAGAATCTACTAGGATATGTTTGACCATCTGGTGGCCCATGATGGTGATGGTGACTATAAAGGTCATCTTCATTGGAGACCACCATGTCGGACTCCTCTCTGCAGATTGTAATCACCTCTGACTGGTGATGGGGAGGAGCTCGAATGTTGTCATCAATGGTCATTACCTCACTCAGGTAATTCTTTATATCCTTTTAGGTGCGACGACATTGGGCTAAAATGACGTTAATGACTCCTATAGGTGCAGCTGGAGCTAGTGATCTTAGATTAAGGAATATTTTAGTTATCAAATAACACCCTTTAGCCTAAAATGTGATATCGGGGTTTTATATCAAATATCACCCTGTTATTACATCCAATATATCATTGTCTGAGAGATGATAGGGTCAAGATTACATTACCAAACGCCTACTTGATATGTGATTTTTACTTTTATAATTATTTGATAAATTGTATATGAAGTATATTTTCTTAATTAGAGTTATATATATTATTAAAATTGTTTATTCATTAATACAGAATATATTTTTAAAGTGCACAGTGCATTTTACAGGGACAAAAATAGTAGTTTTAGTATGATTATTATTCTCTAAAGAGAATGAATTGAGTGGCTATATTTTTATTATTCAAGATATCATGGTATATGATACAGCAGAGTCAAAATTATACTGCCAAAAGCCTCTTTGATGTGATTTTACCCTTTAAATTAATTTATGAATTGTATATAAAGTATATTTTCTTAATTAGACTTATAGATATTAAAATTGTTTCTTCATTAATACTGAATATATTTTTAAAAGTGTACGGTGCATTGTACAGGGACAAAACTGCTAGTTTTAGTATGATTATTATTGTCTAAAGAGCATGAATTGAGTGACTATATTTATTATTTCAAGATATCATACTATATGATATGTGATTTTTTTACTTTTTAAATTAATCAATGAATTGTATATAAAATATATTTTCTTAATTAGAGTTATAAATATTGTTAAAATTTTTTATTCGTTAATGTTGACTATAATTTTAAAATACACAGTGCATCGTATAAGGACAAAAAATAATGATTATTATTCTTTAAAGAGAACCAGTTGATTGCTTCTTTGTTTCTTCAACATGGCCACCTGATATTAGGGAATATCCTCCAAATCCTATCCTAATGAATCGGTTTAATTTTACATTCAAGTCAACGAGACCAGTAAGCAAACTTTGGTTAGAAAATGAAACCTTGCCTAAAGCGCGTATGCAATGCCAGAGCCTGTTATGTGAATCAAATCCTTAGGAATCTTACATTATGAAGAATCTCCATACCTATCCTTAACTAATACAATTTTTACGTTCTGATTCCTATGGAATGGCACAGCTTCAGTGTATCTGTGTCCAACCGTCTATCACTGTCATTTGCAATCAATCGAAATGAAGCATTGAAGTCTTTCCAAATGCATTTACCGTTTTGATTCTGGCCCTTTTCGTTCTTCCATACCATCATATTGTGGGCCAATATATACTTCCATGTGCATCTGCAGCGTTTGATTCTGACACATATCTTTGCTTTCCTCAAAAATTTAGATTATACTTCATCACTGATCAGATATTTGACTTTTGGGTCTTTCTCTTATTGAAATCCCTCAGGTTCTGTGAATTTTCTTTAGTACAGAAACAGTTTCAGGAGTAGCAGAATTTCTGTTCTTTGTGAGAGTTCAAATTCTACTTAGAGGTATGTGGGGTTGATATCCTTTTTATTTCTTCTTCTTTTTTTTTTTTGGGTTTTTTCCTTCATTTCCAGAAGGTATTTCATAAAGAAAGTGTCATGCAAGAATCCGTTTTCTTCTTTTATACTGGATTAGAAATGACAATCTCTGAGGCAAGTGGTGCTCTAGGAAAGCTGGAGGTATGTTATAACACTTTGTTTCATTGAAGAAATTTCCTCTGCCTGCAATATTTGAAACCAATTGATAGCAAGCAGGGAAAATTCCAAGCCTTGGTAGTTTGCTTCATTCTGGGATTGGGGTCTCTTGTTGCATGGAACAGCATGTTGACAATAGGAGATTACTACTACAAACTCTTCCCTGTAAGTAACACAGAATTTCTTCTTTTCCAATGGACTAAAATTGATTTTACAAACTCAAATCTCTCTCTCTCTCTCTCTCTCTTTATATATATATATATATAGATCTATATGTAATTTGACTTTTTCACCGTTGAGAGCCTGATTCATTATAGAACGGATAAAACGTTGATGGTTTTTTGTGAATCTGTAAAAATATCAAGAAAAACAAGGCTCTGACTCTCTCATTTGCAGCATATATCTGTTATATCTGGCATAAACTAATCCTCTGCATAAAAGATTTTTAAGTACACCCAATTTACAAAAGATAGATAAACAAAACAATTAAAAAGACATATGAGGATGTCAGAGAAAAATTTCACTAAAAAATTCATTTGACACGCTTATATGTTTTTTCTTTTGTAAATTGGGAATAACTAAAAATTTTTCTTTTTGGAATCCTTCCTTCTCTGTGTCGTATACTTGAAATTGAGTTTCACAAATTGATAAGGTTGTAGTCTAACAAAAGTTTGTCTTTTACTGTGAAGAAATACCATCCTTCGAGGGTACTCACCCTTGTTTACCAACCATTTGCTCTTATAACTATGTCAATTCTGGTGTACTATGAGTCAAAAATCAACACCAGGATGCGGAACTTAGCTGGATACACTCTTTTCACTGCCAGCACTTTCTTAGTTCTTGTTGTAAGTACAGCTTCTCTTTCTAGTTCCTTAATTTGCAACAAGTCGTATATTATGGTCAGTTTTGCTTCTCCTAGAACAGCTTCAGACAAATTTGTTTGACATGCAGTTGGATTTATCAACATCAGGGAGGGGTGGAATTGGAACCTACATAGGTTTATGTGCACTTTCCGCTTGTTTTGGAGTTGCAGATGCTCATGTCCAAGGTGGCATGGTTGGAGACTTGTCTTTCATGTGTCCTGAGTTCATCCAGGTTCGTGTTTGACACATGTTGAATGCTTATATTAAACACACACAGATATTTCCTAGGTTACCATCTCCTGGTGCCTGTATCTATGTCAATGTTCATATTTCTTATAGCTTTGATGTTTCCTTGTTTGTGACCTAATTCATCCATGATTTGATGTTTTGCAGTCCTTCTTTGCTGGTTTAGCAGCCTCAGGGGTTCTAGCCTCTAGTTTGAGACTGCTCACTAAAATAGCTTTTGAGAAATCCCATAATGGACTTCGCAAAGGGGCTAGTATGTTACTCTTCATTCACTACTACATATACATTTTTACTGGTCCTGTTCTATTAGTTAACCATGATTATCCTAGTTCTCAAACAATATAGCATTGATACTTGAAAAACAAAATTTTATCATATTTGTTTCATGTCTTGTGCCAAATACAATGCGGCAGTTTATTATATTGAAGCATTACATATTTTGTCTTGTCGTAGTGTCAGTATTATTTTTGAAATTAAAATAGCTGCTTTCTCATTTTGCAGTGCTATTCTTTGCAATCTCTACGTTCTTTGAGTTTGTGTGTGTCGTCCTCTATGCATTCTACTTCCCCAAATTGCCAATAGTAAAGTATTACCGTTCAAAGGCAGCCTCAGAAGGATCAACAACTGTATCTGCTGATCTTGCTGCTGCTGGCATTCAAACTGAGACAAACCAGCAAGTACTATAACTTTCTAAGTTGAACTGATCATGCATTAAATATGGCCAATGAAGTTTTCTTCTTTATCCTGAAAGATTTTGGAATTTGTGTAGGTTGGATCTGATGCTAAACAACAAGGGCGTATGAGCAATAAACAATTGTTGCTTCAGAACATTGATTACGCAGTTGACTTGTTTCTGATATATGTGCTGACACTGTCAATTTTCCCTGGATTCTTGTATGAAAATACTGGATCACACCAGCTAGGAGTATGGTAAGAGCACATCAATACCCTGTTTTTTAGACAAAAATACTAAAGTTTTGGTCCTTATAAAATATAACGCCATTTCCAATTGATACTCTGCGGGTTTTTTATATCCTTTTACTATCTGAGAGTATGATTTTATTTTAATATTAACCTTATGGGGTGCCAAAACGATACAGACGCTATCTTTTAAGAATATAATGATATGTGAAATTGGAAAATCATCAAAAACCAAGAACCAATTACCCTCAAGATTTTGGTCCTTCTAAAAATTTACGAAAAATGCATTGTACTATAAAAAACTAAGAACCATTTACATCTTTAGTACGCGAACTTTACAACTTAACAAAACAAACCATTTTCTTAACTGATTTTTTTAAGAAAAACACAAAACAGTACCCGCATTAAATGAGGCTAAGGGTTGGAGGGGTTTTTATTTATTTTTATTTTTTGTAAAAACTAAATTGAGATATAATTCCTTATATCATTATTATAAGATTTTTTAATAAAATTATAATATATAAAAAAATTATAAAAATCCAATAATGTAATGCTAAGTTGTAAAAACCATAAGCATATGTACAAAACTTATATTTTTATTATGTTATTATTGAAAAATAATACACTTTGTTATATTTTAATTGAAAAATCTGATAATAAAAAAATACATATAAGTTTTTTTCCTTTATCTTTTCCTTATTCTAAGAAGAAAAGACATTTTATTTTATTTTAAAAATGATATATTAAATTATAATTAAGCTTTAATTCAAAGGATTAAAAATTATTTTTTTGCCAAAAGTTTAGAGATTAAATTCACATACAATGACATTATTGAATCGGGATTTGGGATTCTTTACAATAAATGACAGAATTCTATGAGAGGGCTGGAGCCCCCGGAAATGGATTAGCTCATGTTATAAATGCTCATGTTTATTCATGCTCTTCTAATAAGAGAAGTTATTAAAACTTGTGAAAGACATGAGGGAAAATGAGAGATGCCAACATGAGTGGATCCAAGTCTGCCGGAGCCCACACTATATCTTTTTCTCTCTCTAACAAATTCTCTCAGATAAAATATGATATGTTGGCAGACATTATTTTTAAAAATTAAAATAGAAGTTATATCATTTTTTTTTCAATAATCTATTTCCCAATGTATTTTGACATGACATGACACATGTGGTGAACATTTTAGGTACCCTCTTGTTCTGATCGCAATGTACAACATCTTGGATCTAATATCCAGATACATTCCCCTTATCAAATGCCTGAAGATGGAATCCAGAAAAGGCTTATTGGTTGCAATTCTTTCTCGATTCTTGCTGATCCCAGCATTCTACTTCACCGCAAAATATGGTGACCAGGGATGGATGATCCTGCTCGTTTCTTTCTTGGGACTAACCAATGGCTATCTCACTGTTTGTGTACTCACAGTGGCACCCAGAGGCTACAAGGCTAGTTTATTTAACTCTTAAGTAACATGCTTACATTACATATTCTTAGGTCAAATTTATTAGAGATTATAATTAGAGTATATAGACTTTTTTTTTTAATTTTATTGAAATTATATATACTTCTATTTTATTTTTAAAATATTCATAAATTTCCTTTAAAATAAAAAATTATCTATATTTTAATTTAATTTAAAAATTTAAACCAAAAAATCTATTATTAACTTAAAAACATATTTTTTAATTAAAAAAATTAAAAAATTTAAAATTAGATTAAAGTACAATATAACTTTTTATTCCAAAAGAAGTTTATGTATATTTTAAAAATTTAAAAAATATTTGTATAATTTATTCTTAAAATAAAAATTTTAGTACTAGATAAATGAGTCTATATTTTCTCCACAGATGAAGTTCAAGCAGTTGTTTTTTATTAACGTTCATGCACTTTTACCGAACAACTTAAAACTGTTGGTGAACTGATGTTCGACAGCCCTGACATTGTCAATGGGTTGAATCACTCACAAAAAGTTGTTGGCCTTTCTGTTTTTGTGCTTTCGCAGGGTCCTGAGCAGAATGCATTAGGCAATTTGCTGGTTCTGTTTCTCTTGTTGGGTATATTTGCTGGGGTTTCTCTTGATTGGTTGTGGCTTATTGGAAAAGGTCAAGAGTTTTGATAGAAACACCAAGATGATTATTGTAATTAATGATACACATATTTTTTCCAAGTTGAATATTGTAAAAAAAATAATATATTTTTAAACACGTAATCTTGGAAGCCCAGTTTCTCTTACCTGATAATTTGCTTTCAGTTGCATATCTTCGTTAACAATTGTTATATAGCATGCCTTTCTTTGTTAATCATCAGATATGGCTATCTGACTAGGTATTCCGCGAGCTTGTTTATCATTATCATGCCTCTTTCTTCATCTAACTCCCTTAGGCTAAAGCCTTGCCATAGGAAAGTGTGGGCATTAGTGCTGGCTATGAAAGCTTTTAAGATGTAAACGTTTCCCTCAAAATTATGTTATTAATGCAAGTTTTGCATTTAAAATTTGCAAATCTCTATAAGTGGCTCCAATTTAACCTCACATAATAAGAAGAAATTGAAACACACACCTAAATGTAATTGGAAGTGGTAACCACAGCTTCAAATTGGTGAATATAATCCTGTGCCTACATAATGTACCAAATCACAATCAAACTCAAACTGGAAAGAAGATTTTACATCCAAGCATTCAACACTTGACAAGCAGAACCAACCCACAAATAGGCAACGAAAAGGAAGGAATTCAACCATGCACCACTATAGCTAAAAGAAATTGGGAATTGGAAGCTAACGTGAAGTAAAATAGGATTTCGTTTTGGCTTCTATCTTAATGCAAGATTATAGGAAGATGAAAAATTTGAAATTCCAAATTCCATAAATTCAAAAAGAAAAAAGAAAATTTTCCTAGAAATTAAAAAAAAAAGAAAATGAATAATTGTTGTTCTCTGTCATCTCTGTCTACTAGCATTCTCTATTATTCTCCATCTCCCTCTTTGTTCTCCATTGTTTGTGTCCCTCTTCTTTGTTCATCCTCTTCTTCTTCTTCTTCTTCTTCTTTATCTTCACCTCCTACGGCCTTAATCTCCATTGTTGTCTCACTTTCCATTGTTCTCTCATAGCTCCTACCCTCAAACTTCTCTTTGCAATTGATAATTAAGGGTGGGGCTAGGGGTATATTGTGTGGGAATGAAATGTACGGTTCAATAATAAAAAAAGAGTAAAAAGAATTCATAGTAACTAAAAGAAGTTACTAAAAGTCTCTTTTAGTGGCATATGGTAGTTGCCACTAAATTTCATATTTAATGGTGAAAAATAGTTGCTACTGAAAAAGTTTGGCTATGAAATTTTGGACTACATGGAAAATTTTTTTAAAAAGAATTAGCGATGACTTATGGTTGCCAGGGAAAAAGTTACTAATAGTGATGATGAATCGTCGCCACAAAATGATGCACTTTTAGCAATGACATCTAGGGGTATAATTGATATAAGATACATCTCAAGTAATTTTATGGAAGAGTGTGAAGAAGGTTTAGTGTCGAAAGAATTGATAATTATTTGACAAGAATTATGAGTAGATCAAAAGCCATGATATGTTTTTAAATTGCTTCCCATTTTTATTTTCTCTACTTCTTGTTTCTATTATGTGTGTCCATTAGGATAGGCATCCTAAGTAGTGTTTCTTTATGTGTATATCATTAATTAGTATTAAATCTTCTAGACTACAATATGCTATATGTATTGTCTTATCTATTAGCTATTGGTTCTAAACATTGGCCATGTTTAGATTTTTTTTTTGCGCTAACAAACTGATGATTGAAACAACTCCCTATAGGCAGTTTGAGATTTTAAGGGATTTTAGGATCATAACATATGGATATTTCTCTTCCACTGGGAGTCATGACCTCCTTTGATGTGAAGGAACTAATGATATTGATATATATTTCTATGGGTCCCTAGGCCCAATTTTATCAACTCTAAATACAAAATCAAATACACACCACCTAAGGGATAAAAGTTAGAATCTAGAAGCACCCATTGAATTAGAAAGTGTGATTTCCAAATTCAACTTAAGGGCAATGACTAAAGGTTAGTATTTTCCACATTTTGTTTGTTAATGGATATCATTATTGTCTAATAATTGGTTTTAAAGCCTCCATGGCCTTTGCCTTGCTCATTTCAAAATTGTAAAATTCTTTATTATTGTGCTTTTTGGGGTTTCTTTCTCATGCATTTTTAAGTCATTATGATGCACAAAAATTATTCCTTATGACATTTTAATCATTTTGGATTTTAAAGCATAGAAAAATGAGCTATGGAATGCAAGATTCAACTAGGTTACTTTTTGGGTTTGAAACAAATTTGGGTTAGGTTGTGTGACATTGCATTTTGATGTTGCTCCCTTGTTTTGACCATGAAAGGAAACAACAATGCATTTCTTTTAAGTTGAGTTGATGGTTCTTTTAAATTTCTAGGCTTGGTTACTTTGTTTATTTTTAAAACATCTGAAGCTACAATTTTGACATGAGCCAATGTAATATTCTATATCTTAAAAACTAATGTAGTCCCTAAACAATGAATGGAGATAGTTAAAAAGGGTTCACACAGAGAAGGGACCAGTCAGGACTAAAAAAGTCAGTTCGGGCCTAACTAAAAAAAAGTTAAGGATTTAAAAAACATGAGAAATAAATTGAGAAATCTATATTGTAAATCCTTAAGGAATAGAAAGGATTAATTAAAAAGGGTCATAAGGAGAAAAAAGACTAGCCAAAGTTAAAAGAACCAAATTAGGCCAAATTAAGGAAAATTTAGGAATTTAGAAAATATAAGAATTGGTTTGAGAAATAAATATCCTTCATCATAATATTATAAAATATAGTTAATAGATTAACTAAATGAGATTGATTTAACTAAATCCTTGATGGTGTACGGGTTAGGACCCTAAATAGCCATAACTTTGACTTTAGTCTCTATAACTTTAAATTAGTAATTTTTAATAAAGAATAGAGTCTAAATTTTAGTGTGGAGCTGTTGGTTTATGAAAATACTAAGAAATGAGCTCAAATAGTGGAATTAAATTGTAGAGGCAAAATTGGTGTTTTGAAAAATTCTTAAAAACCCTAGAATTCTATCTATATAAGACACCACTCATCTCCCCCTCCTCATAACTGACCTATGGCAACACTAAACTCTCTCTTGGAGGCGTGAGGAAGCAAGGAAGAAGAAAACTTCATATAGGTAAGCAAACTTGCTAAATTTGAATATAAGATTGTTATAAACTTTCTATAACACGCTAAAATTAATTAAGGTGTTAATCATAGATTTGGATTAATTAAGAATAATTAATATGGAGTAATCGGGTAAGTTATGTGAATGAAAATTTTAGATAGATAAATTATTAATATGAGTTAAGATTTAATTAGGTAAGAAACCTCATCTAGGCCCAAATTAAAATTTAATAGGCCATAGTTATAGACTAATGGAGGCCCAATGATTTTAGGTGCAAACCTAACATTTTAATGTGAGACTTGGCCCAAGAGAGAACACATAGTGATGGCCCAATCTAATTTAGTGAGATACGGGCCCAATACCCAACTTACATAAGCCCTTGTAATTGGCCCAATACCCCTTATGCAGACTTCAACTAAGTGGGCTCTTGAAAACTTAACCCAATCCAACTAAAAATTTGAATTGTTGAAGTTGGTCCAACAAATTACAACTTCAGCCCAACAATTAGTGGGAGCCCAATAGGTCATTGGGCTGATGGGTTAACCCATAATCCATTTAGAACCCAACTTAAAAGCCTAAAAACCAGTTTAGCCACCCCCATTCTGCAGAAACACAAGAAACAAAAGGGAAATTCGGAGGTCTAAAGGGGAGGCTAAGGTTCTTGACACATTTTCACCATTTCCTACTTCTAAAGTAAGATTCAACCAAGGTAATAGTTATATAACTTAATCCTCTCCTCTTCCTCTTCAATTTGACCTAATTGGTTTCTCATTTGGAGCATTTTCACCATACCCAGAATTTGAAATGTGATTGTTTAGTATTTTCTTAGAGGATTTTCAGAGGTAGAGGTTTGGAGGGATATTGGGTAAGTGTAAACTCTCCATTCTAATGTATTTTCTGCTAGTTTAAGATCCCCATGGTTGATTTATAGTATGAGTATTAATTCTGTACGAATTTGCTTGGGAATTAGGGTGAAATATTGAAGTTTCTGGTAGAGGAAATATTCAATTTGAATTTGAGAATTTGTAGTGGCTGGGTAAGTGTCCTTTGGGTAGCCATTAGTATTTTAATTCTTTGGGTACTTGTTGCTGCTGTACATGATGATTTAAAGTAGTAATCTTCTGATGTTATGGTTATAGGGAGATTTTGGCACTGTTGGTGGCTTTTCAATTGTTTGCAGAGTGAGGTAATTGGGATTCATGCTAATTCCATGCATATGTCTATTTTAATTTTGTATTTGTTGCATGATTATGACTTGATGCTAAATGAATTGGTTGGCTATCTGTTATATATGATTGGACCTTGTGAGTCCATGGTGGAGCTGTGGTGCGGCTGCCACCTGTGCATATGCTTCAATCGGGCACCAGGTTGTGATCAGACCCCAGATGCATTGAGCCTTGGTTGTGCTCATTAGGGAGTGAGTGCCGTGGACGGGCTTCTCCCAATGTTATTGGCCTTTAACATGTGGAATTGTGATTGCTAGTATGAGATAATAATAATAGATAACTTAATTATTTCATTTACTGATATGGTTGGTATATTTTCTGATGCTTATATGAAATCATGCATATGTTAATTAAACTGGAATATATGAATGGAATTTGCCTTGGTTACTAAGATTTGCATCTTACTCTATTTTATGGGATTATACTTTCAGGTGAAGGCCCTTTGGATAAGGATAAGGGGAAGCAAGTGGATGAAAATCCATGAGTTCTAACCATGTGTGGAGGAGGCTACACTTGGCTTGATTTGAGTAGAGTAGATGCAATTTTGTTATTCTTTTATAGCATCATCATGTAATCATATTGTCAAGTATAGGCATTTATATTTTAATTACTTAGGATGTATCTATTAAGGAGTTAGGCCTCATCTTAGCTTGGTATTAGATGTATGAACTTATAACATTTGATGTATGAACCTTGTTGAATTTATGATATGGTCTACTATTAGAAATGTAATCATGTGATACATTAGATGTTGATTTGAACCAATGATGTGTGGAATCTCTAATGGAATATATATTGAATGATAATTGTTGATAGTTCATGAATTCTTGTTGATGTTACTTTATGAACTTGCTGATATAGGGTAGTTGGAGGAGTAGAAATTAACACTTAAGTCTTGAACTAGTCATGATAGATAAGCTGGGTAAATTAGGCTAATGAAAACTATTGGAGTCTCACAAATTAAGGTAGAGTGGCCTTAGGGTGTCATTGAAAGGAGAGTGGAGAGTATGAGATAAAATTTTAGAAGTTGTAGGATCAGAAGGCATTTTGCTACGGCCAAAATATTCTTACCCGCGGCCAATATAGGTGAAGTTGCCTATAGAGAGTACTTGAGAGCAATTTTTCGCGCCTAAATGTGAGAGGCCAAATTGGAAGTCGTCCAGAGGTTAATTTGCCATGGCTAAATGGGGAATTGGTTACGGTGAAAAATGTGTCAGGTGTTCCAGAAAGGAATTAATAGCAGCGAAAGGGGGAATTGGTTGCGGCCAATAGTGAGAGGCGAGTGAGATAGGCTCTGGAGGTCTCCTCGTCGTGAAGCCATGTAGGCTAGCTAAGGCGAAGCTCCAACTTGCTGCAGCTTGTGAAGATAAAAGAGTAAACTTGAGAGTAATTGGCCGCAGCGTAAAGATATTTAGCCACGGGTAACGGTCTCAAACTCTCATTCTAACTTAGAAACATTGATTTTTCCTATGGTAACCTCAAGGGATGACTTAAGAACACTGGTAGAAAATTCTTGTGAGTTGGAATTAATGGGTAATATAATCAAAGGCTAATGAATGAGGGTTTGTTTCTCTTGTGTACATGAATGCTTGTAATTATTTGGTCGATGACTTTAATAACAGTAAGGTTCAAATTTTCTTGCATTTTCTGAATGTAATTAGTCATAATAACTTTTAACCCTAATTAATGATTATTAATCGCGTATTTAACATTAATTACAATGATTAGAAGTTAAGGTCGTCACACTTTCTCCTACTCCTTCTCTTCTTTCTCATGATGGTTTTGGTTTCCTAAAAGGGTAGATTTTGTGGTTGAACTCTTGAGTGAGGAAGTTCTTTTAAGGAAACCAATTATGACAAAATAATCCTCATTAAAAGTATATCAAAGCAAGATATAGTTTAGATTAGGAAAATTTTGTATTCTTAGAACCCTAGCCATAGATGATTTTGGCCAAGAGAGAAAGCAAGGGAAGGAGACTTGAACTTGATGAAAACTTGATGAAACCCAGGGTTTTGAAAGGTGAAGAATAAGAATATGCAAATAGAAATGGTAAAGAACTAAAAGAATGGCATATGGCTTCACCTTGGGTTTAATTTTAGCTTTGAGAGATTTAAAACCCTAAGAGAGTTATTTAATCTCTTCAATACCATAATTGAGTTAAAAATGAATTATGGATACTTTAAAACCATTAAATTCCCTATAGAGTAAATGAAAAATCTAAGATGGTGGCTATATGGTATGTCTAAGCTAAGAGGTGATTTGATGCCTAAGGAATTATTTCATTAATTTTAAGGTTTTAAATGGTTTAGATATGAAATATAAATACTAATGTAACCATTGGAATGAATTTAGGAATCATATTTTTATAGGTAACAAGTTAGGGTTCAAGGATGTCTAATGGGACCATATAGCTCTAGGCATGTTTAACTTTGTTTTGATGGTCCTAACGCATTCTATTGGAGTCATGAATATCTTATATGGTGAGATTTTAAAGCTTATAAGTTGAATTTTGAGAGTTACCTCTTAAGGCATTCAAAATGATCTAAGTTATACATTAAGACCCAAATATGCACATGAATGCTAATATGAGGTTGAATATGTCTTAATTGATTATTTTATACTTCAATTGATGTGTTTAAGCCAAGCAAGTGAGACTACACCAAGGTGTATGTATGAGGCCGAGGAATCAAGAAAAGGAGACAGAGAGATTTGATTGATTTTGCTTGATATGGTAACTTTTCCTTTATCCTTATATGTATAGTTGGTTTACTTGAACTCTTGGTTGCTTATGTATATTGTTTGCAATGGATCGACTTGTTGATTGTTGATTGGAATATGCAATTACATGATGCCTATTTGCATTTGTGAGTGGGATGACTCTTTGATGGGTGAGGCTAAGGAAGTGAGTTTGGAATTGCTTTACCTTAGGCTCAAGGTCCCTTGAGGGCATGAATTTGCTCTTATTTAAGCTAAGGAAACCTCTAGAGTATGGATTTGCTCTCTTGTGTATGATATGGCTATGATTGCATAACATGCATGTTTAATTCCATGTGCTTGAGTGAATTATATGTGTGTTTGAATAACAGTTATCTACTGAGGTTTTTTGAATCTCACATTTCCTTATCTCCACTAGCCATGGCCAAGTGATGTGCAAAACAAGGATAAAGATGAGCAAAAGACCTAGAGAAGTCATCTATGATAAGGAAATTAGCCTAGACTATGAAATTGCATAAATATCTATGTAATCTTATATTTTGATGTGTTGAAATGTAAACATGTTTAAAAGTGCTAAACCATACTTATATGGCTATTGGATGTATATATGAGATGATAGAATATGATTTGGTATATAGAAAGCTATGAGGTTTGTATGTATTTTCACATGTGGAATAGTAAATTTTTTATGGAAGGCAACTCTTATGTGATGAATCATTGTTATATGATATATATGTGAATTGAAATTTGTTCACGATAAGAAATGGCATTTTAAAGATCATTTTGAACTAAAATTTTGACTATTTGAGCCATAAAATATTCCTTTACCCTTGATAGCTTTGATGATTGAATTTGGGGTTGAAATTTGATGATTATTTAAAAAACATCTATGACTTTTTATAGAGTCAAAGATTATAATTTTCAAAGCTCTATAAAATATTTGGTGAATTTTCAAAGTTAACCCTAAAAAATTATCATGGCTTGTTATTGTTCACTTTGTTGCAACCTAGGATTTCATGATCTTTGAGAGAATAAATGGATTCATTTTAATTTAAAATTTTTATAGTATAAAGTTCACATCATAAACTTTCTAAAAATATTTAATTTGCATTAATTGGAGTAGTGTAGTTCAAATTGTGAATTTTTGAAATTAAAACTTTATTATATGTCTTAAAGCCATAATAAGCAATTGATTGATTTTATTGGACCTATTGTTACATGTCGTAACATCATATGACTAACTTCGTATCATTTCATTCTTAAGGCAATGAATTTACAATCATAACAAAACTTTTGGCAATATTTTTGCTCTATTTATATATCAATTAGAATTATATGGGTCAAATTTTGATTTTTTTTTTCACTCATGGTTGCTATAGAAAAGTTTGTTTTGATCCATAAGACTAAAATATGAGACTCGTTTGCATATGGAAGTTATATAGCTTGTTTTGGTCATTTTGGCATAAAAGAGTCTTAAATTTAAAAAATTTATAACTTTGGTTATACAACTCCAATTTATGCAAATTAAGTGTCTACAGAAAGTTTATTATCTAAACTTTATGCTATAAAAATTTCAAGCAAAAATAAATTCATTTGGCCCCTCAAAAATCACAAAAACCAAGGCTGCACTAAAGTGAACAATAACTATATAATTTTAGTTTTTAGTGCCAAATTTGAAAATTTATAAAATATTTTATAGAGCTTAGAAAAATATAATTTTTAGCCTATTAGAAAGCTTTATAAATTTCCTAGATACTTATCAAATTTCAGCTCTAAACTAAGTCATTTAGGCTATTAAAGGTAGTGTTGACTTCCAAATTTTGGTACTATTTAGTACATTTTATGGTAGAATAGGGAGTTATCTAGTTTTTTTTTAATAAGTTTTGCATCTTAGTGTAGATTTTTCTTTAGTTAGTGTAAATAAATAAAGTGTAGTTTTTATAGTAATTTTTAACAGTCTTTCATTTCATTTTGTGTTTATGTTACTTTTAGGAGAAAGATAGCGGCTTGTTAGAAGGACATGAAAAGAAGGCGAAGATTGGAAAATCAAAAGAAAATTAGCAAGTGTCCTCACAATAGTGAGAGTATTAGTTCGCAATGGCGAGTTATGGCTCATTAAAAATTCAAAGAAAGTCTAGCAACAATGCATGCAATAGTAAGAAGATTTAGGGTCTGGAACTGACATTGCTCTTGCAATAGTGAAAGGAATTTTTTGCTATAATGAGACAGGTCTATTGAAAATGCACAATTTTGATTTTTAGATTTAAGACACTAGAGGCAACTAGGGTTTTGATAGTCTAAGGCTTTTGGAGTTAGTTTTAAAGGGGAAACACACAGAGGAGCTAGGTTTTGGATGCAAGAAGCTTAAATTGAAGATTAGAGATCGAGAAATTATGCTACCACTGAGTTTTCCTTATCTTCTACCTTTCTTCTTTTATGGATTCTTATTTTTCTAAACTTTTTGCTTGGTTTGTATTGTTTAAAGCCATGTGTAGCTAGATATTGTAGATCCTAGGTTTTCTTAAACCTTATTGCCACATAATTGAGATTTTGTGTAGTTAATATAGTTTAATATTGGATTTGAGTACTTGATCTAGTTTGTATTATTCATTTAAGAGTTTCGCCACCTCTTCTATGAATTTAAAGGTTAGGATTAGCCCTTAAGAAAGGAAAATTTTAATGGACCATGGGATTAAGCAACTTAATTTTAGGTTAATCTAATTTTATTCTTAGGTATAGAGATATGTTTAAGGAACCTAAGTAGTTTAAGAGAATTGAATATAATTGACCTAATTAATTGTGAGAGAGATCTATAATTAAATAGGATAAAAGTCAAAGTGGTTTGAAATATACTTTAGCCTAACTTAGTTCCTCAACTTTCAAATCATTATTTAAACCAATTAACCTAAGAACTCAATTCTTATTAATAAGGAGACAAAAAACCTAGGGTACTTATTGACATTTCCCATTAGAACAATTCCAAGAGTTTAGTCTTCAATTTCATTTTATTTCATTAGTGCTCGCATTTTGGTTTGTTTCTTGACTTAAATGAACATGAACACTTTCTGGTCTCAACTACATCTAAATTAATTCTCTATGGCATCACCTTGATCCATTCTACTACATAATCAATTCATATGCTTGTAGAATCTATTTTAAAATTAGGGGTTATCAAGTTTTTTAACGTCATTACTAGAGAATTAAGTTAGATTGTTTTAGACTAAGTAGATTTTTAGTAGTTTTAGTTTAAGATTATTGTTAGTTTAGTTATTCCTTTTTGTTATTTGGACTTGATTTCAGATATATTGCATAGGTACCTTAGTTTATGCCACCAAAGGCGAAATCCAAATCGAAACTTAATCCTAAGCTAAAGAAGAAACCTCCAAAGACAAAAAGTGTTCAAGAGAGTGTAGCCTAGAGTTCACTTATAGAACTCACAGATATTGAAGAAGAATAGATAGATCAGATTGAGAGTCAAGAGAAAACTCTAGTTGAACTACAAGAGTTAGCTCATACTAAAGAACAAGGGATAGTTCAAGTAGAAGTGCAGAGAGGAGCTTTAGACATCGTAGAAGATGAATATGAGAGGTTAGGAGTCAATGGCTTTCTTAGTCATAACCCTCATATGTATCAATTAGGGATCAGAGTCCCAGAGTTTCAAGCGAATAATTTTGAGATCAAACAAACGATGTTGCATGTAACATCTAGTTTTCATTAAACGACAGAAATATGCGCGTTTTTAAAGTGAGTCCCTTGAAATGAATTAGTTAAGGTCCTGAAACATTTGAGTAACATTTTAGACTCCTAAAAATGATAATCATAGCCTCAGACGGAAGGAAAAATAGAGCTAGAATGAAAAAATAAATTTTGACGAAAATCTTATGAAACATAATGGCATTTTTGTAATTTTGAGAAAATTTTGGAATTTACACAGGAGGGCTTTTTAAATGAAAGTTTTGAATTCTTTGGGATTCTCAGAAGCCCTGAAAACCATTGGAAGCCCCGGGATAGTTAAATTGCTTCCAGTGGACGTTTTTCAACGTCGGTGTACCCAAATTTTGACGGATTCATTCAAGAAGGTTTTAGCTTCAATTTGAGTGATTCTAAAGGCATTTTACTAAATTGGGAACCTAAATTTTATAATGAAAAAGACGGTTCTAAAAAAGGAGCTAAAACAAAGGAGAAACAAAAATGTAAAAAATAAAGGGTAAAATGAGAATTTTTAAAAAATGCTTCCTCCTCCCCCTATATATAGGTGGCGCCCCACTTTCTCCCTCACTTAGACTCAAAATTTTCTGCCTAATTTCAGAGGAGAGAGATAGGGTTTTAGGCGCAAAATAGAGGAAGAAGAAGTAGGAGAAATCCAAGCTTAAAGGTATGCTTCCAAGGTAGTTTTTCATGCTTTCTTCCATCCAAACCTCCTCTCCTTCATTCTCCTTTGTTTTCTTTGATTAAAATGAAGTTTATAAATTTTATTTAAGGGAGAAACTCAAGGGAAATTTCGGATTTGAAGAGAAGAGCTTGGAGAAAGCAAGATTCAAGCAAGAATAAGTAAGAAAACTAATTAATTTCTCTTCCTATAGTTGCTATCTTCATCCTCCCTCCTTCTACATTTCGCCTAACCCTAGGAACCATAGGAGGATCTGATTTTTAGGCAAAACCAAGCATGAATCTAAGGAAAAAGGGTGTGGAGATTAAGAATATGCAAAGAAAATTAACAAAAAGCCATTAGATTTCAAGGTGCAAATTCTAGGGTTTTGTGTGCACCTTGTAAAATATAATTTTGTATGATGATTCTTAGGCCTAAATAAGAGTTTAAATGAGTTCCCAAGATCCCTAAAAGGCTCTCCATATGCTTCTTCCCTTGAGAAAACAAAGAAAGCTCTATGGAGGCCAATAAACTCCATAGTCTCGGCCAAGCAAGGAAAGGGTAGCTAGGGAGAATTTTAAATTTTTCTAAGCCTATTCTTGAGTCATATATGATGAATGAAAATGAAGGGAGGCCTTGGAAAAAAATTAGAACCCATAGAAAGTGAATTGATGCCTTAGGTTCCATATTATAACCTAAAGAAGTAACATGTGGTTAGGCTCTTTGTTTTAATTATGTGATGACTCCAAGAGGCTTAAAAGGGGTCAAGAATCATATTTGAAAGGAAAGAATGAAGCCTAGAAATTATTTGAGGGGCGTTGCTTCATTAGGTGCATTTATGGACCATAATGAGGTTATAAGCCAACCTAGTACCTAAGTAAATTGTATGGTCTTAGAATTGAGTTCATGAACCTAATTGGCTTCCATAAATTGTGTCTAGGCCAAGAGAAATCTTCTTCACACTTTTGTGGGTGTGTGGTCGAAGCAAGGAAGGGAATTTCAAGAGAAAAAGTGTGTGATTATGTGCAAGGTTGCTCTCTCCACCTTCTCTCATGCATGGATGTGTGTTTTGCTTGTCTTAGAATATGTGTATGTGTATTTTCAAGTTATGAAAAGTATGCTAGCATGATTTTATATGCCATAATTTCATGATGACATATTATGTTTCTAAATGATGTTATGATGTTTATTGAGTTTGCTTGAGTGTGGAGAGGCTAAGAACTCTTAATCATGATGAGGATGAGCTAAGAACCCTTAAGATTGATTGAGACAAAGCAAAGAGTCTTTTAAAAGTAAAGTGAACTCCTAAGAGCATGGTTGAGTCTAAGAATCTCTTAAAGAATGGGTGAAGCAAGTCCAAAATCCATGAGGAAAAGGGTAAGACCAATCCATCCACTTGGTAAGCTCTTGGATGTCTTGTATGACTTATTCACATACCAAGCTTGCTTCTTGAATGTTTATGACATCTATTATATCAATGCATGCATTTTCAAGACTTGCTTTGCATCGATTATGTATGATTGAATGGGAGATGGGCTATTGAGATTCTTTAAATCTAATTTCCTCCTCTCCAATGATCTCATATGCTAGGTGGACTAAGTGGACAAGGTAATGGAAGCCAACCACCTTGAAGGAAAGAGTTTGACAACAAAGTTTTTGAGTTTTGCTATTTTAAGACCGTATTTATGTCAAATGATGTAACCCATGCTTGTATATGGTTTATGACGTTTGGAACATATGTAATTATGATAATATATGATGTAGAAATGAGAGAATGTATTATGCGAATGATATAATGTAAATTGAGTATGTATGGACAATGTGGCTTCATTAATGACAATATGGAATTATGCATGTATGGATGAAATGGCCAAAATGAGATGCATGGAGTTTGAGACCATTTGGGCAGCCTACACAAGTCCTAATTATGCTTTTAGACTTGCTCAAGAGGTGCTAAACCCCAAGGAAAGCCATTTGGACAATTTGGTATCCTATATGGAGCCAAATTTGACCACAATGGAACCCTATATCACTTTTTGGCCAAATGAGCTTTTCTTGATTTGAAATTTGGCATGAAATTAGAGCTTGTTGAGAGATTTTTGAAAAGATAAAGAACATAATTTTTGGAGGACTACAGAATATTTGATGAATTTTCAAAATTGACAATTTTTTTGGTTTTGGTCATGTCACTGTTCACTCTGGTCCAAAAATGAAATCTGTCACACAGAGCCCAAATGATGTCCAATTGCAACAAAATTTTATACAGAGAAACTAGCATTCTCAGTGACTTTTACCAACTAGAAGCACCTCATTTGGAGGTCTAGAGAGGGAGATATAAATTTTTAAAAATTCTATCCAGTATTAGGAACTTCACCCGACCTCAGTTACTGTTCCACTGCATTTTAAGGTCTGGGCATGCCTGAACTGGTCTAGACTTATTGTTCCCTCTAGCTAATATCAACATCTTTCCAGATTGATATCATTTGCATGGATTATATTTTTGTGGAATTAATTGGACATTTTTAAAGTTTGTTGCAGAATTCTGTGACAGTATCAGGGGATAGTTTGACTTCTAGACTATTTTGAATGTCAAACTTCTTCTGTGATGGATGTTATGGTCTAAACATATTTTTTGTATAAAGCAGACATCTGTAACTTTTCAAAATGGCTAATAATACATAAATTTAATTTTTTTATATTTAGTTATGATTTTCTAAAGTTGGGATAGAAATGAGCCAAATTTTGGCTGAAATTATGTATGAATATTCTAAGTCTTCCTTTGAGTTCCATGAGTCGTAGGTCACATTTTATGATTCAAATGAGTTGTATTCATGTAATTAAATATGTGAATATATAGTATAAGATTGCATGGTCCACTTGACACAGAATGAAATTTTTAAACACGACGCAACGCAAAAAATTGTGTTGTTTAATCCCCTTTTCTTACACTCTCTCATGGAATTGATGATGTGTAACATATGAATATCATGAGATGGGCTAGAAATTATGGTGTTAGATTGCAAATGTTGCAAATGAATGGATAGTTCACTGGCATCTACCACGAGGACCTGAATAGACATCTCCTTTCCTTCTTGGAGGTATGTGATTCATTTAAGTAGAATGGGGTGCCAAAGGATATGATTCGACTGTGGCTTTTCCCTCTCTCTCTATAAGGGAAAGCTAAAGAGTGCTTGAACAATTTGTCAGAGGGTTCAGTTGAGAGATGGGAAGATCTTAAAGAAAATTTTTGAGAATGATTTTTCCCTTACGACAAGATGGTTGATGTGTAATATTCGGTTCTCTGAAAATGAGAGAAAACGCAAAAAACGTAATGTACAATTTCTCTGTAAACAAACAAAATTCATCGAATACAAAAGCAATTCCCTTGAAATGACTTAGTTAAGGTCCCAAGAAATTTGGGAAGCATTCTAGACTCTTAAAAATGAGAATCCCAGGCTCAAACGGAAAGAAAAACAGAGTCAGGACAGTGAAACAATTTGTGATGAAAATTGATGAACGTAATGGTATTTTTGTAAATAAGTGCAAATTTTAGAAAAAAAAATAGAAGAGCTTTTTAAATGGGAAATTTGAGTTGCCCAAGGTTCTCAGAGGCTTCAAAAACCATAGGAAGCCTTGGGACTGGTAAAACCTTTCTAGTGTATGTTTTCCAATGTCAGTGAGCCCAAACTTTAACAGACTCATTTGTTAAGGTTTTAGCTCTAAATTGAGTGATTCCAAAGGCATTTTATTAAATTATAAATTTAAAATTTTATAATAGAAAATATGGTTCTAAAAAAGGAGCTAAAACGAAGCCGAAACAAAATTGCTATTACGGAAGGATGAAATTAAAATTTTTGAAAAAGTATGTTTCTAGAAGCTCCCACATACTTTTCCCTTTTTCTCCCACCTTCTTAAGCATGACTTCCTCTACCCAAATTACAGAAAAGTAGTAGCTCCTTGAGGCTCACCAAGAGAGGAAGAAAAGGAGGAAGAAAAAGGCAAGAAAGGTATGAAAATCTTGGTTTTTCAAGCACTTTCCTTCACCAAACTCCTTCTCCTTTTTCTCCTCTTCCATTCCATGGTTTTATTGAGGTTTTTTGTGCTAATTTGGGGTTAGACAAAGAGGGGAAAATTCGAATTGAAGAGAGGAGGCCAAGGGAAATGATAAACAAGTAAGAAAAGCTATGGAAATAAGGTAAAATCTTCATCTTATGGTAGCTACTCCTTCCCCCTTCTTCTCCCTATTTTGCCCCATATATGTAGCAGAAAAAGGGCTTGAATTTTATGCAGAACCAAGGGTGAATTCTATGAATTTAAGGGAGGAGAGTAAGAATATGCAAGGAAATTCAAGTAAAAGCCATTGATTTTCAAGATAGCAAACCTAGGGTTTCATGAGCTCCCTTAAAAATTTAATTTGATGCAATTGTTTCTAAGCCTAAATGAATATTTGGATGAGCTCTTGAGATCCCTAGAAGGCTCCTCATATGCATCTTCCATCAAGAAAAGGAAGCAAACCCACTTGGTGTTCATATAGTGCATAATTTTAGCCTAGGCTAGATGAAGCAACAAGGGGTAGTTTTAATTTGTTCCAAGCTTATTTTTGAGTCATATATGATGGAAGAGGATGAGAAGAAGCCTTGGAAAAATTTTAGAAGCCATGAATAGTGAAATGATATCATAGGTTTCATATTATGGCTTAAAGAAACAACACCTAGTTAGGCTCCTTGATTTGATTGTGTGATGACTCCAAGAGGTTTCAATGGAGTCAAGAATCATGAATGGATGGAGAGAATGGAGCCAAGATAATGTTCTCTTAAGGTTGCCTTATTAAGTGCATTATGGAACTATAAAAGAGCCTTATGAGTCACCTAACTTTTTTAGTGAATGTATGTGATTCAAGAGTGTAATTAACTTCCATATGATGTGTCTAGGCCAAGAGAAATGATCTCCACCTTTTTGGGTATGTGAGGTAAAGGGAGAGGACTCAAGGTTCAAGAAAAATGTATGTGAATGGAAGCAAGGTAGCTCTCTCCACTTTTCTCTCATGCATGAATGTATACTTGCCTTGACTTTGAATGTGTGTATGTGTGTTTTAATCCCTGAAAAGTGTTCTAGCATGATTTCATATTCCATGGTACCGTGATGATGTTTTATGCATTCAAATGATGTTTTATATGCTTGTCTTGGTTTGTTTGAGTGTGGAGAAGCTAAGAACTCTTAACCATAGTGAGGGTGAGCCAAGAACCCTTAAACTTGATTAGGACAAAGTAAAGAGTCTCTCAAGAGTGAGGTTGAGTCAAAAAATTTAAAAGAAAATGGGTGAGACAAGTCCAAAATCCACAAGTGAATGGGTGAGACTAATCCACTCATTTGGCAAACCTATGTATACTATGTATGATTTGTTCAAATGCTAAGAATGTTTCTTGAACGTTCACATGTTTCAATATGCCCATGCATGCATTTTCAAGATTTATATTGCATACTTTATATGTGATTGAATGGAAGATGAGCTATTGGGATTCTTTGAATCTCATCCCCTCCTCTCCAATGTCTTAACATGCTAGGTGAATCAATTGAGCAAGGTAATGGAAGCCACCAAGCCAAAGAGAAGGAGATTGACATGAAAATGTATGAAATGGCCTAGTTATGTCTCTCTTGTAGCCATACACATGGCATATAAGGTAATCCCATGATAAAATTGTATGTATGATGTATGAATGAAATTTGATGCCAAATGTATGAGATAACATATTTTGAGTATTGAATGGCAAGAGCTAACATGTGTAATCTTATGTATATCATGGGGTGGATGAGTGAGTTTAACACATATGGGTTTATGCAACTTTGAAACAGGTTTTAAGAGTCATTTTGGTGCATTCCCACATGCTCAAGTGGCCATACAAGCTTAGGAAGCAAAATTGGACACTTTGATCCTAGTTAAGACCATAAAAATGACCAAATCGAAACCCTATAGCACAAACTGACCAAATGAATGAATCTTCACTTGAAATTTGGTAGACATGTAGAGCTCATTAAGAGACCTTTTTGGGAGGCTAAAGTACGGAAAAATTAGAGCTCTACAGAATTAATCATGAATTTTCAAAGTTGAGATTTTTTTTTGCTGTTTTGGTGCATGTACTGTTTATATGGTTAGTTTTGTGTTTATGTCATCTGATAGCCGAATGGTGTCCAATGCTTGTGAAATTTTATAGGCATAAACTAAAGGTTATAAGATTTCTATGGCTACTAATATTACTTCATTTAGAGATCTAAGTAAAGAGTTATAAATTTTTGAAATTTATTTTCAGTACCAGTAGTGCCACTGGACCTCCAGTATTGTTCCATCATAATTCAGTTCCCAGATGGTCTTGGCATGGTCTAGAGATATTTTTCCTTGAAATTTAACATTTGTAGCTTCTCATATTGACCAAATTTTCATGATTTGGATTTTTTTAGAATTAGTTATGAATTTCTAAAATTTATGATAGTAACCTATAATAGTAGCCCAGATAGCTGAGACCTTGGGTGCTTTTTGAATATCAAACGTCTTCTGCTTGTTGTTCCATGACTTAGAATTATTTTTAGCATAAAGTAGTCATCCGTAGCTTTCTAGAATGGTAAAGAATGCATGATTTTAATTTTTTTAAAATAATTTATAATTTTTCAAAGTTTGTGATAGAAAGCATTCAATTCTACCCGAGGCTACATTATGGAATTTTATGTGTTTCTTGCACTTGCACAAGTTCTTGGCCACTTTTGATGATGGATTTAAGTTGTATCTATGTAATTAAATATGAGAATGTGATAGATGAGCTCACATGGTCCATGGGACATCGAATGAAAATAATTATATACTACACAATGCAAAAATATTTATTATTTTAATGCCATTTTCTTGCGTCCTTTTGTGAGATGCATGGTTTAAGGCATGAGAATAGTATAAGACAAGCTAGAAATTTATGGTGTTACATGATGCAAGGGATGTCATCACTAATTTCAGACAACAACTGAGTGAAAACTTATATAAGACATGGGAAAGGTTTAAATAGCTTGTCAGACAATGTCCCAGTCGTAATCAAGACAAATGGGTCTTGGTACAAACATTCTATTCACAATTGCTTCTGAAGTCTAAAAAATTAATGGATTTTGTGGCAATTGGAGGTTTTGAGAAGTAATCAATAAATCATGTGATAAAATGTTTGGATGATATTGTAACAGAGCACACACAATGTTCTAATAAGTGGTGACCAGTGAAGATGGTTAAAAAGAGTTCAGACGATGCCACTTCTCAAATAGTGGCAATGCTTGTATCAATGAACAAGCAATTTGATTAGTTAGAAGTCCAAGTTCAGAAAAATAGTAGCTACATAGGAGTTAATGCAGTTTATATGTCAACTATTTCTTGTGACTATTGTGGTGAAGCACTTCCCTCTAAGTTTTTCCTAACAGGGACTACTCTTGAGTCTTGCAATTACATTGGAAATCTTTAGTGGGGTTAAAATAATCCATACTTTAACACATACAATCCCGATTAGAAGAACCAACCAAATTTCTCATGGAGCTAGGGTCCTTTTCTTAATTAGTTATCATCTTTTGGATCTAGATCGACAACTTTTATGTGACCACTAAGATTTACACAATAGCAAATACAACAAGTATCCATTCAAGAGAAGAAATCGGGCATAGAAGAAATGATGATGTAGTTTATGGTGAGCAAAAAGCAGTAATGAAAAACATGGAAATGCAAATTAGGTAGTTGACATCGGAGTTGAATATGATGAAGCAAGGTGGATTATGTCATATCATCACATATCATATGCTAGAACTTGTTAAATTAGAGAACCTTGTACTACTGATAGAAAACTTTATTGACAAGGTCTCGAATTTTACAATGCAAAATACAAGATCTTGTTAACCAGATCTTGGACTTTGTTGACAAAATATTATCTCAACCTTTAAATTGACTTGAATTAATGCTGACTCATCCTTAATGAACTTGCTTGACCAGAAATATTACAAAAGAAGCATGGAAATAAAGTTTAAGGTCAAGCAACATAAGTTAGCACAAGTACACCATTCCATGCAATTCCATAATTCTACCACTAGATTCAAAAATTCATAACTTGAGTTAGAGAACTCCAAATCATGCAAATTAGAACTTTATTAAAAGCTCAAGACATCCTCTCACTACTGTAAAAATTTCAAATCAAAACAACATCATTTGACCTATAAAAACTAATGGAATATTAATCACGGTTGGTTTCTCATACTACAGCAGGCATGCAACTTTAAAAATTCATATCTCACTATACAGAGTTCCAAATTGAGTGCTCTCAGTGGATGTGGAAAGCTTATGATGCCAAATATATTTATAAAAAATTTCATAAGCATTAGACATCATTTGACCTTTCAAAGACATCAAAAACTAGATTGCCTAGAAGAACAATACCATGATAATTTTTACATAATTTAGATAACTTTAAAAAATTATAAGATATTCTACAGAGCTCCAAAAATTATGATATTTAGCTCTATGAAACTCTCTCAATGAGATCTATATATCTAGCAAATTTCATGCAAAAACTCATTCATTTGGTCTAATTTTACTTTAGGGATAAAATATGACTTAGTTTGGGACCATAATGGGATCAAATTGTACCAAATAGCCTTCCAACCATACCATGAACATTTGAGCAAATCCAAAAGTATAAATGTGGCATATAGAAACACCATATATAGAAACACCCAAATAGTTCAAATAATCATGGAGTTCAAATTCACTATCCTACTTGCATATATAAACATTCATGTATAAGGCCTAACATGTCAAAATCAAGCATTCTCATGCTCTAAATTCATTTCATATAACATATTTATATACTTTTACATATACTTAAAGGTTTATATCTCATATATAACTTGTACACGCATACTTTGACATTTATTTACATAAAAAACTATACTATTGTCAAAGTGTTACAAATTATCCTCCTTGTTTCCCATTATTTACTCCACGAGCTTCACCTAGACAAAGTTACATGGAAAGTGGAGGAGAGTGAGATTCAAAGAATCCCTATAACTTTTTCGCCCTTCATGTAAGCATATATGGCATAAAATTATATCAAAGAATACAAGTATGTACCAAACATTTTCAAGAACCGTTCATATCATGTGTTTAAGATTATATAAGTTGGTTAAGATTAAAATCAAGCTCTAGGGACTTTTGATCTAGCCTCATCCTATTATTGAGACTTTTGGATTAGCTTCATCCTTTTTCTAGGGACTTTTGACTTAACCTCACTCATTCTTGAGACTTTTGACCTTGTCTCACCTATTGTTAAGGACTTTTGGCTTCTCCTCACCTATTCCAAGGGACTTTTAGCATAACTTCACCCATAAAGAGCAATCTCATAATTCAAAAGCAATTCAAGAAGCATAATGGGACCATAACATCAACCAATAGTTATAGCCATATCTCATGATTTAAACACACATACAAGCATTCAATGACAATTAAACAACTAAGAAATGTATACAAGAAAGGATGGAGAGCTACCTTGGTTCAAAAAGAAACCTCACCCATAAAGAGCAATCTCACAATTCAAAAGCAATTCAAGAAGCATAATGGTACAATAACATCAAACCAATAGTTATAGGCATGTCTCATGATTCAAACATAAATACAAGTATTCAATGACAATTGAACGACAAAGAAATGCATACAAGAAAGGATGTAGAACTGCCTTGGTTCAAGAAGCACACTTTTCTTCCTTGAATTCCACCTCCCCTTTTCGGGCTCACACCCACTCCTAGAAGGAGCTTAGTTTGCTTAGCCTAGACACATCAAACAAGGCACAAACACGTTAATGAAACCATCTCTAACCTCATATAAACTCTACACAAGCTATATATAGCTTATGCTATGGTTATGGTTCCATACAAGTGCATAATGAAGCAACCTATATAATTCAAGATCATGGCTCTAATTTCTCACATATTCTAAGTCATATGACTCCATTCAAACTCATTAGAGTCATTATAAACTCAATTCAAGGAGCTTAACACTAAGTTGCTTCTTTATACATAATGGAACCTAAAACTTTTAACTTTCAAATTATGGTTTCTAAATTCACACCAATAGTTCCTTTGGTGTCTATTATTCATTTCTAGGATATTTGTATCGTTGGAACTAAGGAAAACTCTCCCTAGGCATGGAATCCCCTCCTTGGTTGAGATGCACAAACACTTAAAGAGCCTATAGAGTTTTCTTAGGGAATTTGCCATCCATAAAACTTCCTAAATGTCTTGAGAACTCAAATATGGTTTTACACAATCTAAATCATCACTAGAGAGTTCCATAAATCCTTAGGTGCAACCAAAATCATAATTACCGTAACTTAATTTCTAAACCCTTTTTTTTTGTTCCAATTGCATATTCCTTTTCTTTATACTCCAAAACCCCAAATCCTATTAAGTTTGGATTAAAGTAAAGTCCCTAATATATCAACCTTAATTTGGCTGAAATGAAGAAGATAAGAAGGAGCCAAGAAGAAGCACTTTAAACTATGCTTTCTTACTTTATTTACAAGCTTTTCAAGAACACTTTCTTATGCTTCAAAGCTTCCCTTCAAACTCTCCCTCTTCTCTACTAAACTAGTTATAAGGCATTTCTAAACAAATTATCAAAACCATAGGAAGAGAGAGGAGAAGGAGGAGAAGAAGTTTAGTGAAGGAGAAGGCATGAAAAAGTATAAATTTCTTACATTTTCTTGGTCAGATTTTCTTCTCCTTGTTCTCACTTAATGTGCCATCTTGAGTTACCCTTGAATCTATTTTGGACCAGAGAGATGTTGGCTAAGGGGCTAGGCAGAAGTGGCTTGTGATTTAAGGGGGCTAGGGACTCGTTTATGCACTTTTTCAAAATTTCAATTTAGTCCCTCATCTTGGTTCTTTCCATTTGGGCTCATTTCAACTCCTTTTTGATAACTGTCTTTTCTATTATGAAGTTTAGGTCTCCTAATTCATAAAATGCTTTTGGTTTTATCCAAATTGGATTTAAAATCTTACTGAACTATCCAATCAAAGTTTTGGTCAACTAATACTCTAAAATATAAACTGGAAAGGTTTTGACTATTCTAGGGGTTCTTATGATTTTTAGGGCCTCTAAGAATTTCAAAAAACTTAATTTTCCTATTTAAAGATCCTTTCTTTAGGTTTTCTAAAAGTTACCCGTAATTACGAAAATATCACTGGCCTCTGTAACTCTCTATTTGGCCATTTTAGCTTCCGTCTAGGCTAACCTTAGGCTTTAAACCATATCTTAAGATGTTCTAATTAACATACTAATCTCATTTAGACTTAATTTATCTTGCTTTAGGGTGTTCTCATTTCAGTTCATTGGGTTTAGTTCAATTTTGGATTATTGGATATTACAGATTACTTAGTGATACAGTTCCTAATCCTAGAAGAAAGGGAAAGGAGGAGTGCAGAATAATCACTTTGTGTAATGGTAAGCAATTGCCTAAAGTTCACAAGTTAAGGGAAGAATTAGTATGTGAAAAGGATTAAGTTATTTCAAAAGAAAGTGTAGAGTTAACTAATTCAGAGGAGAAGAAAGAAGAGTTGAGTAAAGAAGAGAAAAATGGGGGTGTAGAGAAAGAAGATAAAAGTAAAGACAAGATAATTGAGTCTTAAAGAAAAGTGTCTCCCTTACTTTTCTTGCAAAGGTTTTAAGAGAAAGCTGTAACAGAAAAGTACAAAAAGTTTTTACATATATTCAAACAACTTCATATTAACATTTTGTTTGCTAAAGCTTTAGAGCAGGTGCCTTTATATGCAAAATTTTTTAAGGAGATGTTACATAACAAGAAGAAGCTGAATGAGTTGGGTATAGTGATGCTTACTAAAGAATGCAGTGAGATAATTCTTAACAAATTACCTCTTAAGCTACCCGGACCTTGGTACTTTCTCAATGCCACGTGTTATTGGGGATAAATTTGAATGAGGGTCTTTATGCGACTTAGGATCAAGTGTGAACCTAATGCTTTTTGTAATTTTTGAACAACTTTAGTTTATGGAAGTCCAATTCACTTCAGTTACTTTTCAACTAGCTGATTAGAGTTTCTTTAAGCCAAGGGGTACTATCGAAGATGTGCTAGTCAAGGTGGACAAATTTATTTTTCCAATTGATTTTATCATCCTGAACATACTAGTTGATAAGAAGCTACCTCTCTTGTTAGGTAGACCTTTCTTGGCAACAACTCGAGCTCTCATTGATGTAGAGATAGGAGAGGTCAAGTTGAGAGTAAGGGATGAAGAGATTCCTTTTAATATGAAAAAGGCTATGAAATTCTTTAATCATACAGATGGTTGTTTTCAAGTTGAGATTTATGAAGAGTGCATTAAAGATGTACTTGACACATATATAGAGAAAGAGTCACTTGAAGTATTGCTATGTGAGATGGGCATTGGTGAACAAGATGAGATTGATAAATGTAAGATGGTGCTAGATGTAAATCCCTGACAGTCAAGTTCTTTAGGACAATTCAAACCATTGGAGTTAGAGTCTAGATTGGCTCCATCAATGAAACCATCTATTGAAGAATCTCCAAAGTTGGAGTTAAAACCATTGCCGTCTCATTTGGAGTAGGCTTATCTTGGTACAAATAATTCACTACTGGTTATCATTTCTGTTTCTTTGAATGAAGAGCAAGAGCAAAGGTTGATTGATATGCTTAAGGCTCATAAGACAGTTATGGATTGGACAATTGTGAACATAAAAGGCATTAGTCTATCAATAGTGATGCACAAGATCCTGTTGGATGATGGGCATAAAAAGGCCATAGAGGGGCAATGAAGGCTAAACCCAATAATGAAGGAAGCAGTTAAGAAGGAGATATTTAAGTGGTTGGATACAGGGATCATATATCCTATTTTTGATAGTAGTTAGGTTAGCTCAGTACATTGAATACCTAAAAAAAAGAGGAATGACAATGATGAAGAATGATCTAAATAAGCTTATCTCCACTAGAACTATGACTGGATGACGTATTTGCATGGATTGTAAGGAGTTGAATGTTGCAACACGCAAAGATTACTTTACCCCTCCCATTCATTGATTGAATGTTTGATCATTTAGCCATAAAGGAATATTTTTATTTCTTAGATGGATACTTAGGGTACAATCAAATAGCAATCGCCTTAGAAGATCACGAAAAGATAACATTTACTTGCCCTTATGGTACCGTCGTATTTTAAAGGATGCGCTTCAGGCTATGTAATGCTCTTACCCACTTTTCAATGCTGTATGATGTCAATCTTTCCAAACTTCATTAAACATACAATGGGAGTCTTTATGGATGATTTCTTTGTCTTTGGAGAATTATTTGAAGCTTGTTTGGCCAATTTGGAACAAGTTCTAAAGAGATGTGAAGAAATGAATCAGGTGTTGAATTGGGAAAAGTGCCATTTCATAGTCACTGAGAGAATTATTTTAGGTCACAAGGTGTCTAAACACGGTTTGGAAGTGGACCATGCTAAAACTGCAGTGATTGAGTAGCTTCCACCACCCATTAATATTAAAGGAGTCTGAAGTTTCCTTGGTCATGCTAGTTTTTATCACCAGTTTATTAAGGACTTTTCAAAGATTGCGAATCCTCTTTACAAAATTTTGGAGAAGAATATACCCTTTGATTTCATTGATGAATGCCTAAAAGTATTTGAAAAGGTAAAGTAGAGGTTGGTCACTATGCCCATTATAGTAACCCTTGATTGGAATCAACCATTTGAACTCATGTGTAATGCAAGTGATTATGTGATAGGAGCTGTGCTTGGATAGAAGAAGGGCAAGGTGTTTCATCTAATTAGCTATGCAAGCCAAACCTTGAAAGGTACTTAAGTAAATTATTTCACAACTGAAAAGGAAATGTTAGTTTTGGTTTTTACATTTGGCAAATTTCATGTTTATTTGATAGGTATTATAATGATTATACATATTGACT
Source organism: Erythrophleum ivorense (assembly GCA_026724425.1). Taxonomy (NCBI): domain Eukaryota; kingdom Viridiplantae; phylum Streptophyta; class Magnoliopsida; order Fabales; family Fabaceae; genus Erythrophleum; species Erythrophleum ivorense. Next base: position 79,340 of record JAIUCV010000901.1, on the reverse strand, counting down.
ATGCGGCTATTAAATATTTGTTAATTAAAAAAAGAGTCAAAACTTAGGCTAATTAGGTGGGTCCTTCTTTTGCAAGAATTTGATGTGCATGTAATGGATAGGAAAGGGAGTGAGAATCAAGTTGTTGACCACTTGTCTAGGTTAGTTTAAGAGTCTAAATGTTTAGATAGTGTTATGATTGATGACTATTTTCTTGATGAGCATTTATTCCTTGTTGTAAGTTTAACTAATAGTCTATGGTATACTAATATTGTAAACTATCTTGTGTGCAATGTCTTGCCACTTGATTTGAGTTATTACCAAAAGAGAAAATTTTTGCATGATGTGACTTATTGTTTGTGAGATAAACCTTTCTTTTTAAAAGATGTGCCAATTCTTTAATTAGAAAGTGTGTGCCTGAGGTTGAGTAAAAGGCCATTTTGCATGCTTGTCACTCATTTACTTATGGGGGTTATTTCATGGGTCAAAAGACTGCACGTTGAGTGTTAGAGTTTAGTTTTTATTGGCCTACTTTGTTTAAGGATGCTCGCAATTTTGCTGCTAAGTGTAATGGATGCCAAAAAACAGCAAACATTTCATGGTGGCATGAAATGCCACAATCTGAGATCATGGAAATGGAACTCTTTGATGTTTAAGGTATGGATTTCATGGGTACATTTCTTTTATCTAGGAGTAGTCAATACATACTTGTGGCAATGGAATATGTGAGCAGATGGGCAGAAGCCATAGCTTGTTTAGCCAATGATGCAAACACAATGATTTGATTTCTTAAGAAGAAATCTTTACTCAATTTAGGGTGCCTAGGGCCATTATTACTCATGAAGGCACTCATTGTCATAACAAGCAATTGAGGACTTTATTGATTAAGTATGAGTTGTATCATCGAATGTCCCTTGCTTATCATCCTTAGACTAATGGGTTATCTGAACTCACCAATATAGAGATCAAAAGAATCTTAAAGAAAACTATTAATAATTCAAGAAAGGATTAGGCTAACAAACTAGATGATGCTTTATGAGCTTATCAGATTGCCTTTAGAACACCCATTAGGATGTCACCTTATTAGCTTATTTATGAGAAAGCATGCCATCTACCTTTGGAATTTGAATATAAAGTTAGGCCTTGATCCCAAGCTTGCTATTGCTAAAAGATTGCTTCAACTTGATGAATTGGAAGAATTTTGATTGGTAGCATATGAAAGTTCAAAAATTCATAAGGCTTTACTAAGAAATGGCATGATTAGCATATCCTTCATCAAACCTTTGAACTGGGACAACAAGTGCTATTATTCAATTTAAGGCTCAAGTTGTTCCCTAGAAAGCTTAAATCAAGATGGTTGAGGCCTTACACAGTTATTTCAATATAGAGCTGTTGAGATCAAGGATGAGAAATTAGTTGACCAGCTCAAAGTCAATGGATGACAACTTAAATACTACTTGAAGGGAGAATGGGACCAGTAGAAGATGGTCCATAACTTAACCTCACCTTCTTGAGCATCTGGCTAAAGACTATAAACTTAGCGCTCTTGGGAGGTAACCCAAGTCTTTTTACCTTAGATTCTTGTTGTTGGTTTTAGTTTTGTTTGTTGGTTTGAGTGGTTTGATGCTTTACTTGATCTTGCAGGTCTGGAGGTCTATGAGAAAGGTTGCATATTTAGGACAACTTCCTTTGGTGGATGTATAGTAGCGAATCATTTAGCACAAGTAGGGAGTTTATATGTTAATTGGGCTAATTTGGTTGTTTTCTCTCACTTAATTTAGTCTTTAAGCTGAAATGAATTAAATCAAGGGTTTGAACAAAGTATGTCAAGGTGTTTTCTTTAAAATTTTTCAAAGCTTTTTAAGTGACATTTTTTGCTGTTGCTAATGTCTCTTTTGCTATTGTGAGAGCAACTTATTCAAGTTCTTGGTACAAAATCTAAAGAATTCCTTGCCATTCCCTGCATAATTGTGAGAAATTTCACATTTTAAAAATTCACTTTAGTGTTTTCACTATTGCGCAAGTACCTTCTTGCAAAGGCGAGGTTCTTGTTTCTTTGGCTTGGTACAAATTCTAAGGAGTTGCTCACTATTGCCTGAGCTATAACAATATTTCTCAGGAATGCCAAAACTTAGGTAAGTGTTCTCGCTACTGTGAGATGATCAATTTGTAGCTGTGAGATCCTTTATTTTTGTTGCTTAGTATATTTTTCAGAGATACTCTCCCCATTTCTTACACAATGGCGAGGTTCTTTGGTCATTTCAGGTTTTGTAACAATCTCTAGCCATTTTCTTTTATATTTTAATCATTACTAATTAATAATTAAATTACAAATTAAAAAAAATAAGTCATAGTAAAATTAGAATTAATAAAAATATTTTAACTTTTACTAAAAATGTAAAAAAAGAATTTTACTCTTCCTTTTCTTCTCTCTCACCATCATGTCTCTTCATCTTCATTCTCATCTTGCTTTCTTTTCATCGCTTAAGATTTCTCACACATTCATCCTTTTCTCTTAGTCTTTTTGCACCATCACATGTGTTTTTTTCTTGAGCAAAATTGGCATTTAGGGACTTAGGTTTTGAAAGTTTAATTGCTTTGACTTGGCAAATATAGGTATTTAAGGTTGCAATAACTAGTTGGGGTGTGCTATTCGTATCTTTTTGTGTTCATGGTTAAACTTTTGTAGGTGCTTCTGGTTTGAAATAAGAATTATATAATTTCTAGTTCTTCTTCGCTATTGCAAAGATGAACTTGCAATGGCAAGTCTACATCAGATTTGCAGAATTTTGGTTGTCATTTCCTTACATTGTTTTAATTTCACTTTCTTCTCTTAGAATAAGCTTGCTTATTCCTATTTTGGCCTTCAGTAACTGATTTTGGCATAAGATTACTTAATTCTCACCTTCTCTTTACCTCCATGGCTTACCTTTGCTTACTCTGTGCAAGTTTATAAATGTTTTAGCTCATTGTGCTTGATATATTGTTCTTAGGCTTTCTTTAAGTTGTTTGGACTAATGAAGTTGTCTTTTACGAAGAATATATTTGTTTCCCATTTCCTTTGGTTCCTTGTGCTTCAACATAAAGTATTTGGTATAATGATTGGGCTGTGAGTTGATTATCATTCAAATGATAACTTTCATGCTATTTTTATTTGTTGAAACATTTGTGTGATCATTTTTTTATACTTTGTATGCTCTTGAATGTTAGTTAAATTCATATATGTTGAAGGGAATGCATGTTTATATGCTTTGTGCCTAAGTGTCTATTTAAACCTATTTATGTAGTCTCTTAATTTCTTTATGTAGACTCAATGGCACCCAAAAAGCAGGCCAAAGACAGTAGAGGCTTCCACATCTAGACAAAAGAAGAAGAACTATGACAAGGACCAGTTTGCCTTTGCAAAAGCAGAATCTTGTTTTGATAAGAGGTTTTCTAATCAAGGACTCACTAAAGATCAGTACTATGAGCCTTATCTGCTTTATCTAACTTATAGTGATTTTGAGTGGCACAATCTGCAAGGCTTTACTAAGAAGCTCATGCATCTCATTCTGATAATGATCCAAGAGTTTTAAGCTAATTTTGAAGATATAGAGGAAGATGAAGATGAATATTATTATAGGAATGCTTGGGTTCAGAAAAAGTTATTCAAGACTTTTATGACTTGCTTGATCATTACAAAAAAAATACTAATTTTGTGACGGAATAAATTTTCGTCGCAATTCCGCCACAAATTCGTGACAAAATCCGTCGCAAATTTTTGCGACGGAATTATTGACAAAAATTTTCCGTCGCAAAAAGTTCCGTCACTAATCTATCGCAAATAAAGTTAGGGTATGTTTGGTTCAACTGAGGGGAAGGGAGGGGAGGGATTTTAATGGAGGGGAGGGGAAGGGAGGGAGGGATTTTAATGAAGGGGAGGGGAGGGATTTTAATGATATATTGTTTGGTTCAGGAGGGGAAGGGAGGGAAAATAATAATATGTAGACTATTTTACCCTTGTATGTTTTAAAAGTAATAATAATATAATTAATTATTTTTTTATTTTTAAAAATTTAATATTTTTATTACCAAATTAAATAAATATTAAAAATTATTTATAATTATAATTATTTAAAAAAATTATAAATAAATAAAACTAAATAAATAAATATAGGGGCATTTTAGTCCAAAATATAGTTTTCCCTCCCAATCCCCCCAAATTGGAGGGGAGGGGAAGAGGGGGAGGGGAGGGAAAGTTTAATGAAATTTTCCCTCCCCTCCCCTCCAATTATGCAAACCAAACAAGGGGAGGGGAGGAAAATCCCTCCCCTCCCCTCAAACCAAACAAGGGGTTAGTGACAAAAATCAACGACGGAATTTTCTATCGCAAAGGAGCAGGATAGCTAATTCCAATATTGTGATGGAATTTTGTGATAGTAAATTTTGTCAATAATTTGTGACAAAATTAGCGACAAAATTTTCATCACAAAGTTTTTTTCATCACTAATCCGTCGCAAATCTTATTTTTAATTTTTTAATAATTTATATGATATAATGATTTATATATATCTCTCTCTCTTGGAAATGACTTAAATATCATTAATTTTATAGAAACTTTTAATAATTTATATAATATAATTTAAATTATATATTAATAATTTAATTAAAAAATGAGATAAATACTAATATGCTTAATTATTCTATGCTCAATACAGGGTTTTTGTTTTTATTCAAAAATTAAAAATTTGCCATTTTATTTATTTTAAATCATATATTAAAATAAATATATAATATATATAATTAATTAAAAATAGAAAAAACTTTTCAAATCTAAAAGCGTAATTTAAATAAATGAATATAAGGAATGATTTTACTAAAAAAATAAAAAAATGAAAAGTAAGAAATTAAAAAAAATCAAATAAATATTCAACTCAAAAAGGAAAAAAGATAAATAATATTAGAAAAATGTGACAATATGTTTCTTTCTCAGGATTTTACAGATATTAAAAATGGCTCCATTCATCCAATATACTTCAATTATACCACCTGTCGCTCACCTCTCTCCTCTCCAAATTAGTTTCTCCCCTTTGTTATACTGTTAACTCTTAGTTAAAATCATACTTTCTTTTGTGTTTCTATTTCTTTCTACACTTGCTTAACTGATTGTGTTAAGGTTATTCTTTCTTTGAAAATTAAAACTTTATCTCATTTAAATATCAAATCTATAGAATTCTCTCAAAAAAAGCAAAAGACTAAATACCCACTCTTAAATGAATGGAAGGCAAAATCTAATATGTATCATATTATAAATTTGTGGGAGGAGAGAAGATCTACCCCTCTCAAATGAAAGTAACTAAATTTTCATTGTTAATAAGCCAGTTAATTTCGTATACAATCCTCCCCCCTGTTTTTGAATAAATTCTATTTATATGAAATCTTAAACAAATTTTGTTTGATCAAAAGCTCCATAGGAGATGACTTGGTGGGCATACGATTGCAAGCTAATTACTTTTACTAATGTTGGCAGTTTGACAGCCGTAAGCAAAATTTTGGTGCCATTGTTGGGAAGCTAATTAATTATAATCAATTATATTAAAAATTTTATTGTTTTCAATATCAATCTAGCTTTCTTACTTTATTTCTGTGGCCCATTCCAAAGCCTACAAATTTGATATTTTGAAATAATTTTACACAATACTGGTTATAAGGGTAACTAACTCTGATTGAGTTAAAATTTGGTATATAGGTTTTAGGTGTTGTGAGAAATAATATTCATAAAAATAATTATTTTTAAATTTTATAGTACTTGATTAAGGTCTAAAAAAATAAAGTGATATTAGAATCGATTTTTTTATTGTAGGATTGAGCCGAAAATTAGAATATTTTCTTTCAAGTAAATAAAGTGATATTAGAATCAATTTGTTTTAATTGTCACTATACTTGTGTTAACGGCAAAAGACTTGACTAGTTGTAGTATAAGTTGTTATTCTTTGTGTTTGATTGTCATTGGATTTGTGTTGATGGTCAAAGGGCTGACTAGCTGTAATGTGAATCTTGATTTTTGGTTTTGACTATCATTGAACTTGTGCTTATAGCTGAAGGTCCAACCAATTGTAGTGTTAGTCTTCATCTTTTTACATTGTCACTACAATTGTTTGATCTTCTATTTAGTGTCTTTTACTTATTTTATTACTTTGTTGCTAGCAATATCATTGCATATTCTTTTCATATACCTAATTGTGTAATTTCAATATTTGATACCTTTGATTAGGATGGCTTAATATATTTATAGTTTCAAGATACTTAGTCTTTCTTATATGATTACACATCATGTTGATACTTTATGACATAAAATATACTTAAACATGTGCATACTTTTGCTTCTGGATGAATTGTCACTATTTTCTTTATTTTAAAATTTTCTTTCTTTGATTCTATTAACAGGCTGATTATTTAAGGCTTAAGAATGCCAGAACCTCTACTTAGGACTCACCAGGCATAGCATCAAATGATATAGATGATGATGATGATGAAGTTGCCTTATGGTTAGAGGCTGTAGGTGGCAAGAATAAGAAGGGTCGTATCTTTTGAGTAGGATCTGCAGCTCATGATGTTGATACTGTTTGTTCTCGTGGGACCTCTTCTTCCATTAATAACTCAGGACTCCATTTAGATTTTGAAGAGGAATTACGTAAGAGGATTGCCACAGAGACAACACCTTTAAGACAGGAGAACCAAGAGCTTAGAGAGTAGAATCAACAAATCTTATCTATGTTAGACCAACATCAGCAAACACTTAATAGGTTGCAAGAACTTGAATTGCTAGGTTGCAAGAACTTGAATCTTGTTTATCTCGTGCCCCATCAGATCTTGTACCGGAAGAATCAGCAGTTGAAAAGACAGGCCCTGATGATTGTCCCCTTTTATAGATGTGATTTTATTTTTTTATGGCATTTTAAGTTATGTGTTTTAAGTTAAAGATTGTTATAATTTTTTTTATAAATGTTTAACTGAGGATCATTTTAGTCTATCTATTATTTTTATTGAATACTATTGTGTTATTTTATTTTATTGGATGGGTAGCACAAGTAATATTGACGCTGTATTAAAAAAATACAATATAATAAAAAAATTAAATAAGCAATGCATTTTTGTCATTATTCTGTCACTAATTTGGGCCAAATTAGTGTTGAAATAATCAGTGACGGATCAGTGATGGAATATTCTGTCACTAATTTATGACGAATCAATGACAGAATATTCTGTCGCTAATTACAGATGAAAATTTTCATCATTGATCCGTCACAAATTAGTGACGGAATTTTCCATCACTGATTCGTCATAAATTAGTGATAAAATTTTTTCGTCACTGATCCGTCACAAATTAGTGACGGAATATTCTGTCACTAATCCATCATTAATTAGTGACAGAATATTCCATCGCTGATCCGTCGCTAATTTGTATGGAATATTCCGTCACTTATCTGTCGCTAATTTGTGATGGATATTCCATCACTGGTTCGTCGCTAATTAGTGAAGGAAAATTCTGTCACTAGACTGTCGCTAATTTGGAATAAGTTATACCCACAATTAGCGACGGAATTTGGATCAGCGACGGACTATTCTGTCCAAATTAGTGACAAAATTTTCATTTCCATCACTAATTATTTAACAACGATAAAATTATCGACGAAAATAATCCGTCGCTAACCAATTTGCGACAGAATTATCCATATTTAGCAACGAAAATTTTCGTCGCTAGTTCTTGTTTTTCTTGTAGTGGATGTTGAACATTGTACATTTGAGGCTTATATGGAGGACTAGTAGAGCATTCCTTGGGAAGATGTTGAAGCCACGATAGACAACCAAAGGTGGCTCAATTGATAAAAAAAATGTATACTATAGCTGAACAAGCCTAATGCTATTGGCTACAGGTTATTTCAAGCAACATTTTCACAAGTTCTTATGGTTTTGACATGACTCAGGACAGAGCCCTTCTCACCTACTGTTTCATGACAAGAAAGCGGGTGAATATTCTTTGCTTTATGATTCTTAACTTCAAGTAGGTTGCACATTTTGAGAGGGCGAGTTTGGCCTACTCCCACATGTTTACTGAGTTGCTTCAAATAAGGGTAGTCGGATGTCCAAGAATGTTGCAAAGTTTAAGCCTAAAGATGCATTCAAGTATGAGAATATGAAAGATGAACATGAGAGGCCCAGACAAGCACGAGCATAATAACAGCAGCAAGAGGAGATACCTCCACCTTTGTAAGATTAAGCACTAGAACCCATGGCTCAAGATGCATCATCTCAGGCACAGTTTAAGGGTTAGGTGAGAGACTGATTTGAGTAATTGGAGGGTTATGTGCTCTTTATCCAAGACTAGTTACAAATATTGATTGACTATGTGATGCCTAACCCTCCATCACCATCTACATGAGTGCCTCAATTTTCAATCATTATCCTCTCATAGGACCCTACTTCTTAGGATGTCATTAGACCATTTGATCCTTAGTTTTATAGTTATCTACTTGCTCTACTTTCTCTTCTTTCCTTTTATTTATTTAGACTAATGTACTAGCTTTTACTTTAGTGCCTTTCTTTTTGTTTCTACATATTAGTAGAACTTTGGTTTTTTTTTTTGGATAACTGTATGGTATGGATGACAATATTCCTTACTCTAACTTTCAGTACCTTTCTTGAGCATTACTGTTGCAATCTTTATTGAAGATATTTGGATTACACTTACTTTGTGTTTATTAGTCTTCTTTCTCTTTCTTTTTGATAGATACAGGTCTTGCCAAAGTCTCTTTTTCTCTTCTCTTTGGTCCTTCTATCAGGTGAGTTTCTCTCTCTCTCTCTCTCTCTTTTACTTCTATCTTTCTTTAGTTAGTTATATTTTTCCTTAACGTTGAAGACAATGTTAATTCTAAGTGTGAGGGAGGGGATAAAATTTGGAAACTTTTGAGTTAGTTAAGAATTTAGAGTTTGTACATATTTGTGTCTCTTTTCGATAATTTTTACATAGTTTGTACCATTTTTTAAATAATTAATTTAGATTTAGTTCTCCCTTTATGCTTGATGAATGCGAGATGTGGGATTGGAAGATTGAGAAAACTTGAATCGAATTAATTAATTAATGCAATTATTTTAGCCAATCTCTATAGATTTTCCATAATTTGAGCACTTATTTAATTATATGGTAATTATGGTAATTCATTATTTTTTCTAATAACCTTAGTTATTTTTCTTTGGCGAATCCAATACATTTACTCATGAATAGATGTCTAATTGTTAGTTAAGAGAGAAATGATTTGATTGTGTAGTGTATTTGTATAGAAATTAAAAAAATAAGAAAAAAATGGAAATACAACTAAAGAATGGAATAAAGTCTACTCCAATGGTTAAACCTACTTAGTAACTAGAGGTTTGCATCAATATTGTCTTAGTTTGAGTAACTAGGTGGCTTCATCACCAATATTGTCATTTGTGTAAAAAGGATTACCGGGAGGAGAAGTTAAGAAAAAAGAAAGAAAAATAGGTAATTGTGTTGTAGTCAGTATATTGATGGTTAATAAAACCAATGATCTCTATTGATTAACTTTAATGATTGAAGTTGGAGTAGATAATTTGAATTACTCTTGGAATTATAATGTGGTTATTGACAAGATCACATGGTTGCTTCAAGAACCATCTGTTGAATCTCACACACACTTTATGTTAAATCTCACGCACACTTTAATCTTTTGAGAAAAGATTGTTATGATTGCATTAATTGTTAGATTTAATTTGAGTTTAATTGATCTCCTAATTCTGACTCTTGTAATAATTTAAGTGTAGGGGAATTTTAAATCTCTATTGATTGGACTTAAATTGTATAAATTAGATATGTTAGTGGTCATTTTGTTTGTCATTTTGAGAATTGCTTAGGGATAAGCAAGAGTTCAAGTGTAGGGGAGTTTGATGAGTCCCTAATTTTGGTACTATTTGGTACATTTTATGGTGGAATAGGGAGTAATCTAGTTGTTTTTTTTACAAGTTTTGCATCTTAATGTAGATTTTTCTTCAATTAGTGTAAATAAATAAAATGTAGTTTTTGTGGTTATTTTTAGTAGTCTTTCATTTCATTTTTTGTTTATGTTAATTTCAAGAGAAAGATAGAGGCCTGTTAGAAGGACATGAAAAGAAGGAGAAGGTTGGAAAATCAAGAGAAAATTAGCAAGTGCTCTCACAATAGCGAGGGTACCAGTTTGCAATGGTGAGTTATGGCTCATTGAAAATCCAAAGAAAGTCTAGTAATAGTGTAGGCAATAGCGAGAAAACTTAGGGTCTAGAATTGACACTACTCTTGCAATAGCGAAAGGTATTTTTTGCTATAGCAAGATGTGCCTACTAAAACAGTTTTGATTTTCAGATTTAAGACGTCAAAGGCAACCAGGGTTTTGATATTTTGAGGCTTTTGGAGTAAGTTCTGAAGGGGAAAAACTTTGGATGCAAGAAGCTTGATTGAAGATTGGAGATCGAGAAATTTTGCTACCACTAAGTTTTCCTTATCTTCTACCTTTCTTCTTCTATGATTCTTGTTTTTCTGAACTTTTACTTGGTTTGTATTGTTTAAAGCCATGTGTAGCTAGATATTATGGATATTAGGTTTTCTTAAACTTTATTGTCATGTAATTGAGATTTTGTATTGTTAATATGGTTTAATATTGGATTTGAGTGCTTAATCTAGTTTGTATTGTTCATTTAAAAGCTTGGCCACCTTTTTCATGAATTTATGGGTTAAGATTAACCCTTAAGAAAGGAAAATCTTAATGGACTATAAAACTAAGCAACTTAAGATTAGGTTAACGTAATTTTGTTCTTAGGTATACAGATATGTCTAAGAAACCTAATTAGTTTAAAAAGATTGAGTATAATTGGCTTAATTAATTATGAGAGAGATCTACAATTAAATAAGATAAAAGTCAGAGTAGTTCGAGAGACACTTTAGTTTAACTTAGTTCCTTAACTCTCAAATCATTAATTAAACCAATTAACTTAACAACTCAATTCTTGGTAGTAAGGAGATACAAAACCTAGGGTGCCTTTTATTGACATTTCCTGTTAAAACAATTCTAAGAGTTCAGTTTAATCTTCAATTTCATTTTTTTTCATTAACGCTTGCATTTTGGTTTGTTTCTCAACTGAAATTAACATGAATATTTCTTAGGCTCAACGACCTCTAAATTAATTCCCTATGAGATGACCTTGATTCACTCTATTATGTAATCAATTTGTACGCTTGTAGAATCTATTTCAAAATCAGTGGTTATTAGGTAGAAGTGCAATTTATGGCTCATTTGAACTAAAATTTAGTTCTACAATGGTCTATTTAGCCTCTAAATTGTAATCTCTTAGTTTGAGCAAGTTTGAATCTATTTATACTTCATTTCTATATGATCCATTGCATGAAATATGGCTAGTATAAAAAATTCACCATCTAACACTCAATTTTACATATAGAGGCCAATAACTTCTACTATAGAAAATATTTACTAAATGCCATATGATGCATTAACTATCATACATACTTGCTCTCAAGATTATACAAAGAATATTATAACATATTCATGTCATATACATAATTATTCATTAGTACTATGTCTCATATATCATCAAATACATATTTATATCCATAAGCTTCTATTACATCATTCCAAAAATGTTTGGCTCTTCTCCATTTTCCTTCTCTTTGCTTGAAGAATGGGTCATAGTTAATGGGAGGTAAATGGGGTGAGACTCTTGAAAGAATCTCAATATCAAATCTCAATCCATATTAATGCACATAATGAATGCAAATGAGGAAATGCAGGCGTGGAGGCTATATGCTTCAAGTAACTCAAACATAAGAATTGGCATGAAACTTTAACACTTATTTGGCCATGGCATAAAAACATACTTGGTAGACTTAACTAAACTCAACTTTGGGTTAAAGAAGAGCTACCATACTCAATTCCCTATCATAAGGAATTAGGAGTTGAACATATTTTCATACATGCATACAGTTCATGATAAAAGCCAATTCAAGTCATAATTTATAGAATCGTCAAACAAGAAAACATATAATCATCGCAACTCATTCATACATCCAAATGCATTCAAAGTAGGGAGAGATAGCTACCTTGGGAAGCTAGGAATTGTAATGTACCACTAACCACTTGATTTTTCTCTTTTGCATTATGCTCTTTCTTAGGTTCACACACACATAAGAAAGAAGTTGCTCTAACTTGGCCTAAACATATCAATTCAAATGCAAAGTAATTTATTAGGACTCATTCTAACTCATTTTACTATCTCATAAATCTCTTACAACTTGAAATGCAACTTAGAACCATTTTAGGTCTTTAGGGAGCAACTCTCATAATTCAATTTCTACACTCCAAAATCTCATTTGATATGAGTTATATAACTCTAATTGAACCCATTAGAGCCATCATATATTAGTTTTAACAAGAAAATATGAAGTTGCTTCATTAGGCCCTTTTAAACCCAAAAATTTTACTTTTCAAAATAAGGCTTCTAATTCATCACATTTAGGCCTCTTGAAACAATAGAAGTTAAGAAAGTACTCCCTAGGTACCCTAACTCATGCTTGGCCAAGACTATGCACCATTTATGGCCTAATTGAACTTTTATCTTTCTTTTGGGGAATTTGATACCTATAGAGTATTCTTGGCTCTTTTTTAGTTTAAGTGTGATCTTAAATGACTTAAAAGATCTTCTTAGGGTTTCATAACTTCTATGGTGCAACTAAAACCCTTAGTGCCCTAACTTGATTTCTAAATCTTTACTTGAAATTCTATTTGCATAATCTTACTCTATACTCTTCAAAACCTTTGTTTCTCTCAAGTTTTCATTAAGCTAAAATCTTCTCCTACTCTTCTCTCTCTAGGCTGAGCTTACCTTACATTTATACCCAAAGAAAATCAATTTTCTTTAACCAATACATACCTTGTTTGAAAGTACTTCCAATGGTGATTCTTGTAGTATGCATGGCTTCCTCAAATCTCTTCTTTTCCTTAAGTGATTAGCCACCAAACTCATCCTTTCAAAAAGCTAAAACCATAATTAGAAAGGGCTTAAAGAGAAGAGCAAGGTTACTAACTAGCATGAGATGAAATTAGGCAAAAATCCTTACCTTCTTAGCCTTTCTTTTCCTTCTCTCTCCTCCCTCTCTTTCATACCATGTGAGGTCTGGTTTAAAGCTTCTAAGTCGGTTTGGAGAAGTTGAAGAGGTGACATGGCTATATGTGAGGTAAAGGCAGATTTTTATAATAATTTTTAAAATATCAATTATGTCCCTCTGCTTAATTTCTTTTGTTTGAGTTCATTTCATATCCTTTTCAAAAATTGTCTTTTCCATGTGAAATTTAAACTCTCTAATTTATTAAAAATATTTTCTTTAAAATTTCTAGGGTTGAGAACAACTTGAAAATGTCCAATCAAAGTTATAATCAACTAGAGGTTTAAGGCATACACCATCAAGGATTTGACTATTCTGACGATCTTTATGATTTTTAGGACCTCTAAAAACTTTAGTAAGCTTTACTTTGGCACTTAAAACTCCTCTCCTTTGAGTTTTTAAAATTTTGTCCAAAATTATACTTTTACCACTTGTATATCAGTTCTCTTTGTTTAGACACTTTGACTCTATTTATACTCTTTTTGCTTTTTCTTTTCATCTTATCTGGACTTCTAGTCCCTCATTATTATAGTTATCATCCTTTCTTTTGATGTCTAAAGGTTTAGAAAACACTAGGTATGACATTACATACATGGTAGTTTGGACAAAACTAAATGGTTAAGTTGGAATTTATGAGATGAAATAGTGAAAATCTATGTTTAAGCATTATGGAGCTATTTGATGCTTTTATTAACCAAAATTTTTGCCACTAGAAGTTTCGTTACTAGTGTTTTGCAATGAATGGACTTATACATATAAAGAGAATACATACTATGTAATGGTGTAACATATATCGCTCATTATAATATCATAAAATAAAGTTAATAAATTAACCAGATGAGGTTGGTTCAGTTAAATCTCTAACAGTGTATGATTTAGGCCTTCTAGTGGCAAGATTTTAGTTTGGGCCATTTTAAACTATTTTAAGTTACTGTAACCCCTAAGCAAATATTTTTAATGAAAGGAGAGTGTAAAATTTGGAATGGAGCAGTCAAATTATGAAAAGATTGAAAAATGAGTTCAAATGGAAGAAATAAAGTATAAGGGCAAAACGATCATTTAAAAAAAAATATAAACCCTAGATTTTTATATATAAATCATGCCTTTCCTTCTTCCACACTTCAAAATTGACTTTGAACACATCTAAAAAGCTCCCATAGTGGTGTGAAAGAGAGAAGGGAGAGAAGGGAAACAAGGCTAAGAAAAGTAAGGAAACATGCCAAATTTTATGGTGTTTTAGTCATGAAATTCTCTTTACTCCTTATGCTATCTCTCATGGTGGGTTTGTTTTTTAAAAAGAGTGAAGTTTGTGGCTATCATCTTGAATAAAAGAACTCATTCAAGTAAGCAAATCATACCATGACAATCCTCTCCAAGAGCTTATCAAAAGAAGGTATGATTTAAATTAGGAAAATTTGATATTCACGGAACCCTAGCTATCTGTATGCTTAGCTATAAGAGAGAGAAAGAAAGGGGGGAAGGATATGTATATTTGATGAAAACTTAATGAAATTAAGAGTGTAGAAGGAAATAAATCACTAAATTGGACAAATGAGAACCATTAAACCAATTTAGAAATCTAGTACCCATATAGCATCTAATAGCGAGCTATTTTACGTTACAATCTAACTAAAGCACATTGTGACACTTCATGACTTTCATTCAATCCCTAATGAAACGTTAATTTATACTACAACAAAAAGTTCAAATATCAACAAAGGCATGAGTCAGAAAGATATCCTTTCTGACTGAAAAAATAGTTGGAGCTTCAGTTGCACTTTTGCTAATTGATAATGGGTCATTGATTGATTCATAGTAACAAATTGTTTAAACCCATTGAAAATTGATTGGACAAGGTTTAACCAATTTTCAGTAAGAAAAAAGGTTCTTACTAATTTTCAATAGGAAATCCTTTCTCTTGAAGGTTATATTGCTTTTTTCCCTCTTTCCTTTCATTTTTTTTTCATAATTTTCCTTTTCTTCCTTTGATTTATAATTATATCTATATTTTAAAATTAGACAATCTTTGTATTAACTAATTTTTTATTAATAATCATTTCTAATTATTTCTTCATTATTCCTCTTTGTTTTTATCTTTCTACAGTTATTATTCTTCTTTTTCCTACACATTGTTCTTCCTATATGTCTTCATCTTCATCTTCATGTGCAACTAGAAAAAACTCATTAAGAGTCAAAAAGAAGAAATTTTTTTTGGGGGGAGAGGGGGGGGGGAGCTGCAGTTCCATTCAATGTTGGAAAAAGAAAATATGAGAAATTGATAATAGAAAATTAACATAAAAAAATAAAAATAAAAGATAAATATAAAATCAACATACACGAGCTTCACTTTTAGCTTTAAAAATGTCAGAAAGAAGACAACTTTAGACAAAAACAAGATGAAGCCATGAAGAAACAAAGATATAAGAAAGCAAAAACATAATATAAAATGAATAAGAGAGAAAAGAACATTCACCAATTTATAGAAAGAAAGATTTTGCTTTGCACTTCAAGTTTTGAAATTTCTAAATTTAGCTTTTTGCTTCAAATTCATACTAATTTCTTGGCAAGTTTCGCTTTAGCCAACTAATATTTGGTTAGCTTGGCCAATTGAGCATCAATCTACCAACTTTATTGGCCAACTAAACTTATTGTAAAATTATGTGAATTGCAGCTTTATATATATATATATATATATATAAAATTTCAACGCTATAATTTTTGTTTCTGAAAGTCAGTCAAAATTTACATTATAAATCGAAAAGAGGAAATACAAGTAGTCAAAAATTAATTGGATGCTTCAATCTGTATTTGCTAACATTATTGTCGTGTTATCCAAATGCTTCTCTTTCAAATTAGCCTCTTTGGCATTCTTAGCATCAATTATGTTCTTTGGATTTGAAATAGAGTGTACCCCTTAAATGATTTAATTAGTGTTCTTAATTCCCTTAAATCAGATACTACTATATTCTTTCCCACAATAAATTCAGTCATTGATTGAAGGTGCTTTAACTTGCCCATGGGCATCTTCCCTACGCCACTTTTTGTCTAGTTAAGATGACTCAAGCTGATGAGTTTACGTAAATCTTACGGTAGCTTATCGCACATCGTATCAGCATTAATGTCGAAGAGATAATTATACAATGGGAGGAAGCTACGTAATTGTGGGATGTTGATGCTTCACTTAATTAAGTTAACAGAGCGTAAGATTGCCATTTAGCAGCTATTATTTTAGTCAAAAGCCAAAAGTAGCTACCCATTCCCAATTACCAATTGCAACTATTATTATTGTTCTTATGTGTACGCAAGTACTTTGAAATTCTGTGTTCATTTATGTCATCCTCTTCCATCTGAATGGATTTGCTAGTCCATACCGCAGCCAACATTTCCTTCATGGTAGGTAACGATGGCAGACATTTTGATGAAAACGAAAGTAGTGAAAGCTGAAGAAAACTTCAATGGCCAGATAATCTTGGCCAAAAAACAAAAAGGGCCAGCTAAGAAAAAACGTGCCTAAGACTTCTACTTTTTTCTTTTCTCTTGGTGAAATAACTGTTTTGGTTTTTATAGTTTTATTTAATTTTTCTTTAATTTTTATAGTATAAAATTTTATAATTTATATAATTTTAAAATTTTTAATTTAGTATTTGTTAAAATTTGATAATGTTTTGTTAAAATTTGATAACGTGACCATTATGTTTTATTTTAATACTATAAATATGTATAATTTAGACCCAAATAGATAAAGAAATAAAATTAACCTCTATATATATATATATATATATAACATGTGATATAACATATATGAAGTTATTTAAATAGATTATTTTAAGTCATATATATTCAAAGTGTAAAAATAATAATTGAGTTAGGAAAAACTAATAGAATGTTAATGAAAGTTTAATAGTAAAGATTAAATTAAAAATTCTTTAAACTATAAGAATTTAATTTTAAATTTTTAAATAAGAGAAATTAAATTAAAAATTATATAAAAGTATAGAGATTAAAAGAATAATTTTTCCTTCCTTCCTAATTTTTTTAATGTTCTTTCTTGATCACAGGTTTTGAATTTTTTTTTAAATATTTGTCTTAGCAAACATAGAGAAACGTAGGTTGGCTAATGCTTCTCTTCATTCAACAATAAACTTGGGTGTCATATATCATATATGCATCCCAATTTAAAGGAATCACTGACAGCAACACCGTTATTTCTGGTGAAGAAAATCATTAGATCACATCTCAATAAATCAAGCGTTTCATTTTTTATTTTTAAAAATAATTGGTCTAGCCGTTTTATAATTTTTGTAATTTCCAACAACTCAGATTATGTATATAGTAAAATACTTTTAAAAAAATTAAAAATTTGGTAAAGAGATAGTAAAAAGTTAAAAATTATTAAAAAATTACTTATTACTCCTTTTTATAATTAAAATTGTGTATTATAAATTAAGTAATTAGTCATTATTTTTTATCAATAAAATTACATCTAAAAAAGGACCTCCAATATACCAAAGTAGACCAAAGTGTCTTGTATAATAGTGCAGGAAAATAAAATTGAAAGAATAAATAAAACATAAATTTTATTATTAAAAGTAGAAACATTGACATGAATAATTCTGAGTTATCCATTAAAAGTCTAGATTTTGAAGTTGGTGGCTTCATTAAAAATACTATCGAATATATATATATATATATAAATTGTAGTTACTACTATATTGTATAACTAGTGTTGTACCTGTGATATATATACACACAAAGTATTGTTATATGTATATGTTTAAAATGTGATAAATTTTGTTAAATTATGTATTCAAAATTTGATATAAAAAAGTAATAAAACATGAAAAAGTGGAAAATTAAATAGATTAATGTTAAAATATTACAACAATTCAGAGGTGGTAAAATTTGATATTGGATTTGGAAGAGCTCCTCATTATTTCAAACAAATGAGTTACGTATATCAAATGATATTGGAACATCATCAAGTAATTGAGGCAGAAAAACAACCAACATAGACATGGATGAGAAGTTTAAACAATTTTAATGCATAATTGTGATAAGGCAAATAGGTTTGATATTTGAAATTGTAATAGTGTAATCAAATCAAATAACCAAATAAAATAATGAAACTGTGTAAATCATTGGAATAACTGGTACAATCAATGCTGATAACGATCAAGTCATAATAAAAAAGTTAAACAAAATATCATAGCGGGATACTCTTTGTACCATGAAGTCTATAAGCACACTACTATATAAATGTTATAAACAAATGTTAACTAAACATAAAATAAAATATCAAAAGCAGAAAATCGAGTTAACAAATAAACAATTTAAAATAAAATAAAGTATATATATATATATTGTAAATGAATTTATAACGGTAATTTATTAAAAAGTCTTGAACACCTTGTTATATACTACAATTGTCATATCTAAAATTTTTAAACTATTTTTACTTTCCAATTTTGATATTGTTACATACAATTGATAATGACTAAATATACAAGTCTTAAAAGATATAGTCCGACATGAGAAAGAGATTTAGTAGAAGTCGCTGGTGATAGATGAAAGATTTAGTTTCGTTGTGTCCACGCAATTACTTTGAAATTTTGGGTTCAATGTCATCCTCTTCAATTGTCTAAATGGATTTGCTTGTCCGCACCATAGCCAACGTTTTCTACTTTGTAAGGTGGAAGACATTTTGATGAAAACGAAAGGAGAACATGCTAAAGACTTCAATGGCCAAATAAGAAAAAACATAAAATTGGACCGACGTTTGGATTATTAAACAAGTCATGGCTCCGATCTAGTTGACCTTGAGAATTGGTTGGGGCAAAAAAATTATAAAAAATAAAAAAACTATAAACATTGGTTGGTTTGACACTAACCCAGTCAAAAATTAGTTTTTAAAATTTTTTTAAATCAGAGTTTTGGCATTCTTTAATATTTATTAAACTTTATCCAACCTATTTTATATAGATTTGTTGTGATATGTAAAATATTTTAATTAATTTTTATATTTTTAATTATTTATATTTATTTTACTATATATGTATTAATTTAATTATAAAATATTATATCTATTTATATTATGTGTGTGTGTATATATATATATTTTAAACAAAAAGTTCAACTTAGGTTTAATCACAGTTAAATTATTGAATCATGGACTACATTCTCGTTATCCCAATTCAACATCACTGATCTGATTTTTCAAAAGATTGAGAAAAAAAAAAAAAACCAAAACTTCCTTTCAGTCAATTGGACCTATGTGTCGCAAATTGTGGTTTTTATTTTTGGGAAAAGGAGTGTATACTATAAAAATAAATTGGAAAGGTATATTTTCAACAAAATTTAGAAGAGGGTGTATAATTTTTTCTTTTTTAAGGTAAATTATTCTTTTATACTTTTTAAGAGATGTTCAAATTATAATATATTTTATTTTATTTTGAAAATTCACAAAAAACTTAGCTAAAAATTGATTAAAATATTTTCAGGGATAATATCATTTTTTTATTAAAAATATAAATTATTATACTACTCAATTTTTAAAATCTTATTTTAATACTATTTATTTTCTGTTGAATACCATAAATATAAATTATTCTAAACTTAAAAAACTTTTGCATTATATTAGTTAAATATATATTTAATATTTATTATATTATATAAAAAATTAGATGTAATTATTGCTTATTTTTTATTACAAGAAAGATTAATTAAAATATTTTTTAATTTTTCCAAGGGAAGGAATGTAAAGATCATGTACTTTGGGCATTTCAAAGAAAATGAGAATAATTTAAACATTTTTTTAACGTTCTTTCTTGTTCTCATGTTCTGATGTGTTTTTTGTGTTTTTTATTTTTATTTATGGCCAATGCTTCTCTTTATTCAACAAGAAAGTCGGGCGCAGTATATCATATATGCATTCCAATTTGAATGTACCTTTGACAGCAGCACCATCATTTCTGCTGAAGAAAATCATTAGATCCCATCTCAATGAATCAACAATTTTTTTTTTTTAAATAACACGTTCATTGGTCACGCTGTTTTATAATTTTCGTAATTTGCAACAACTTCTAGATCATGCATGTAATTTTTTATTTTAAATTTTAGAAATAATGGAATAGACATAGTAAAAGGTTACAAATTATCAAATAATTAGTCATTACTCTTTTTTATAAATAAAATTGTGTAATTAAGTAATTAGAAATTGTTTTTTTTAACAAAAATTACATATTAAAAAGGCTTAAAGTAATAACTCAGAGGATTATGTTATTTGTCTTCAATAAAGGGCTATCGAGCAAATTTACATTCTCATCATTAAAAAAAAAAGAGAGAGAAAATTCTGCTTCAAAATTCAACTTCAATCTAAATTTCAATCAAGAAATAAAAACAGAATATCAATTGGAAATTCAGCTAAGATTAACTTAAACACTACAATAATGCTAGATATAAATAAAAGGGAGTTTAATTCAGCGTCTAAGAAAATCAAGACATTATTTTAAAACAAAAGAGTTGAATTGGACGAAGGATGCGAACTCGGGAAAATAATAATAATTATCCCATGAACTTAATCTGACACAAGACTTGGATCATACCTGAATGGCAATAATAGTTGGTTCTATTCATTCTGATCACATATTACACAATAAAGGGAATTGAAAATAAAATCTAGAAATAAAAGATTAGGCACAAGAAAAGCAGCAACAAGCCCGTTACCTTAAACAAATTCAATTCTAAAACTACACAAGTTCTTTGGAGACATTCAAATCTTGAATTTAAAAAATCAGATCTCCTTACCTTCCCCAACTTGGTGAGTTCATTCTCAAAATTACGGCGTGTTGTTATGAACTTATGCTCAAGAAGACAAATGGATTTTGATCAGCTACTTGAAATGAAAAATTCCTGTTCCTGTGTTCATCCTTCTCCAACCAGAAGAACTGCCTCAATAATTGTAAACCTTCTCAAGAAAGATGCTGGAAATTGTTATGGCAGTAAAGCGAGCTCCACTTGATAAGTAATTCCGTACTATGTCAAACAAAATTCAATTGTGGTCAGGTGACATGAATCTTATGCCAATCTGATCTGAAAGGAGAATACTTCCTAACCATATTTCTTCTTGATATATTTCAATCTACACTTCTAATTCATTTATTGTAATACCATATTATTATTTCTAACATTGACCCTCTTACGTGCAAATGAGATTATACAATTCTTCAAGGAATCCCAAGAAAATACATTAAAATAATAAATTAAATTGCATTGCGTAGTGGATAAATTTTTCATTTCGCGTCTCAGAGGCCCTATGAACTCACCAACAATATTCTCTAATTATTTTCCATTCATGCAAATTATAACATTCTCAAAACTTAGCACAAACCATGGATCAAGGGTCTAAAATCCCAAAATTTCCTTCATTCTTCATGGCTGTATAGTAACAGATTTCAGGGGCAACTTTGAAAAATTATAACTAAATGTAGAAAAATCGAAATCATACAAATCATAGTTTTCTAGAAAGCTTTAGATGTCAACTTTACATAAAAATAAGTTCTAGCCACGAAAATTGCATTTGGATCATGTTTGGCAATAGAAAAGTTAGGGAGGTTGAGCTATCTAAAAATCTGATATAGCTTACTGATATAAATTTTGAAAATTCATAATTAATTTTACAAAAATCCAATCCATGCAATCTATACCAATTTGAAAAGTTACAGATGTTAACGAGAGGGAAAAAATAGGTTCAGACCAATCCAAGAGCATTCAGACCTCGAAAATTAATCAAACAATACCATGAGTCTGAAGCTGTGCTTGGAACAGAATAGCAAATTTAAAAATTCATATCTCCCACTCTAGACATCCAAATAAGGTGCTTCTAGTTGATACAAGTCCTTAGGAAGGTCTAGTTTCTCCCTGTAAAATTTTGTGGCAATTGGACATCATTTGCCCCATGAATGATAGAGAAAAAATTTTAGACTAGATGAATAGTGCATTGACCAAAAATAAAAAAATTGTCAACTTCAAAAATTCACTAAATATTCTGTAGACCTCCGAATAATAATTACTTTAGCTTCCCAAAAAGCTCTCAACAAACTCTAGATGCATGCCAAATCTCAGATAGCAGAGCTCATTTGGACAAAAAGTGGTATAGTTTGCCAAAATAACCATTCTTGCTCCATATGAGGTACCAACTTTGTCCAATTGGTTTTCTTTAATGTTTGGCATCTTTTGGACAAGTTTAAAAGTATGAATATGATTTGTGTGAACTGCCCAAGTGGTTCCAAGTCTTATGCATTTCAATTTGATCATTCCATACCTAAGAATACACTATATACATAAGCCATTCAAGAAGCTAAATCCCACATTTGCATTGATTTCATACCACATGTGATCCATATAAGATTGATACATCATATTATAATTGTTCATGGTCTTATATCTCAAAAATAATATGTACAAAATAACTTTGATATCCAACTACAAATAAGGTTACATAATAGATAAAATGCAATCTCTTAAGGTCTTTGGCTTGCATTCCTTGCTTCTTGAACATCACCTAGGCATTTCAAGATAATAGAGGGAAGGGAGTGAGATTTCTAGAATCTCAATAGCTCACACATCCATTCACACACACATTCATGGCATATACATATCAAAGTATATGTATGGAAGGTTTAACAACCATAAAGTATGTAAGGTCACAATTTCCATGCCACTTATTCACATTCAAGCCAAGAGCATGCTCTAGGGACTTTTGGTTTTGCCTCACCCTATTTCTAAGACTCTTAGATTTGCCTCACCCTTCGTCTAGGGACTTCTAACTTGGCCTCACCCTTTCAAGGGACTTTTGACTTTGTCTCACCTTTATTAAGAGACTTTTGGCATCACTTCACCTTTATGAGTTATTTTCACAATCAATGATATTTAAGGCAATACATTGGCACCAATGCAATCTCAAGACATCAAGTGGCATGTTCTCAAATCATAAGAGCACATACAAGTACACAAAGATATACATATGCACATAAGAATGCAAGGAGAATGAGGTGGAGAGCTACCTTGAATTTATGCAAGCTTTTCTTAGTCTTTCTCCTTCCCTTTTTTGGCCTCACAAGTGCATCTAGGTGGGTTAGTGTTCTCTTAGCCTAAACACCATAAACAACACACAATTACACACTTGAAGCAAGCCAAGACACTAAACTCACTCTTGAAGACACACTTGGTTCCATAAGTGGCATAATGGTTCCATAAATGGCCTATTGAAGCAACCTTCACAATTTAAGCTCTAGGCTCCCATTTCTTTCCATTTCTAGGCCTCTTGACCTCATTCAAAGTCCTTGGAGCCCTCACATAATTATTTGCATAAGATTGGAATCAAGTTGCTTCACAAAGCACTATTATGGACACCATTGTCCCATCTTCCAATCCATGGTTCCTAAATTTTTTCAAATGGTTTCTCCCATCTTCTAACATCATATAAAGTCCCAAACCAAGGCTAGAATAAATTAAAACATCCTCTACCCTATCCATCTTAGCTTAGCCGAACCTATAAGCAATAATGGGGTTCTTGGAGTTTCAAATTGTTCCTTGATGGAAGAGCCACTTGGGAGGCTTTCTAAGAGTCTTAGGAGCTCAAGAAAATATTCAAATAGCCAAGAAATTACTCACACAAAATTAGATTTCATAAAACCCTAAAGAAGCCTACACTTTTCTATCTTGTTTTCTATAGGTTTTTGTTGCAATTTCTTGCCATATTCCTCTTCTTCATGGTCTAAAACCCTAGTTCCTCTCTTGTTTTTGCATGTAACATCTCCCCCTCATATGGTTTTGGTTTGGCTAAAATCATACACAAGGAAGAAGCAAACAGGAGAAACAACAAACCATGAAATACCTTTGATTCAAGCTTGGTTTCAAGACTTTTTCTCCTTGGTTTTCTTCTCCTCAAGCAATTCAAAATGCTCCTCCTTGTTCTGAACTTAAAATAGAACCAATTCACTCAAATAAACCATGGAAAGAGAGGAGGAGAGGAGAGGAACAAAATTAGAAAAAGATGGAGCATGAAATTCTACAAATTTCCTTACCTTTCTTGCTTTTTTCTTCCTCCTTTTCTTCCTCTCTTGGTGTGCCTAAAGGAGTTGAAAATTTTTTGTATTTTGGACAGAAAGGGTCATGCTTAAGAAGGTGGTAGAAGAGACAAGAAGCTTATGAAACATTCAAGAAGCTAGCTTTTTTCAAAAATTTCAATTTCATCCTTCCGTAATGGCAATTTAGTTTTAGCTTCATTTTAACTCCTTTTTTAGAACCGTCTTTTCCATTATAAGATTTAGGTTCTCAATTTAATAAAATGCCTTTGGAATAACTCAATTTGGAGTTAAAACCTTCCCGAATGAATCTATCAAAGTTCAAGCTCACTGCTGTTGAAAAACATACACTGGAGGGGCTTTATCAATCCTAGGACTTCCCATGATTTTTGGGGCCTCTGAGAACCTTGGGCAACTCAAATTTCCTATTTAAAAAGCCCTCCTATGTGTTTTCCCAAAGTTGCATTTATTTATGAAAATGCCATTACATTTTATCAGTTTTTGTCATAATTTGTTTCACCGTCTTAGCTCTATTTTTCTTTCCTTCAAAGCCTAGAATTATCATTTTTAGGAGCCTAAGACTCTATCCAAATTTTTCAGGACATTATTTAGCTTATTTTAGAGAACTTGCTTTTATACGGTTCATTTCGTCGTTTTGTGAAAATTACGTTTGTTACATTCATGCCTTTAAGTAGAAGATTCCTTCATCGAACTTTTGAAATCTGTGCTAAAAAGTATAAGGCAAACCTTCAGCTCTAGGGCAGGGCACCGGTTAACACTATGTGAGACATGCTCTAGATAGGAAGTAGAGATAATATACTTCATTGTGTGATATGTTTAGAATATGTAAGTATAGGATGATGCATTTCATTGTATAACCAGAATAAAACTAAAGGATATTTATTTTGGTCTTCACTACTAAGGAACATATGATCTGGTATTGACAAAAAATATAATAGCAATTCGATGCATTTGCCAATGATGATAACCATATGTTTAGAAAATAAATCACTATTTTTAGTGGTGTAAGCAAATCAACAAGAAAGGGGTTGTTGTTATTACTAATTGTAAGTCACTACAGATTCTGGTTAAAGATCAGCTTTAATATAATTAAAATCTAGACGAACAGACACCCCTCCTTGTTTGCATATAGACATTAACATAATTTAATTAAAAATGACAGACAAGGAAGTCAAGAGTTGAAAAGAAAAAGGAATAGACAACAAATGTCAACTGATCATCAAGTGCCACATTGACAGCGTGAGTAACAAATGAGACGTTACTTCTTATTTTCACATAAAACAACCTGCATCCTTTTATTTGCTTTTATGAAGTATCTTGATGTAGCAACTATCAATAAGAGCTCATTTAAATATACATAAGAGGCCTTCAAGTAGTGTTTCCAAAGTGTTGTCTCTGCAAAACATTGTTCATTTATTGATAATTGTAGATAGCATATCTAGCAAGGAAAAAAAAAGTAAAAAAAATACTTCAGATATCAAAATTCTAGAAGCTTAGGTCAATGAGGGTCATGTATAGGAAGTACCTTCGCAGTCGTGGGATTGGAAATTGCATATTGTAGCTTTAGGAATTTCAATCTAAGGAAGGAGTCTCATACATGGGTGCTTTGAGAAAATTTAGGCCAATCTAAGGTTATTTGTAGAAGCAATGGTTGCAGAGTGAAATTCTTGCTCTACCAATGGACAAGGTGGAAGGTCTTAAGTATGCAATAATTTGAAATAATGACAATAATTAGAACAACAAGAATAAAATTCAATCATTAATTTTTACCCATAGTGGTGAAATAGCCTCAATAGAAATCTGCTATGAGATTGAATAGCCAAATTTGTCGCCACAGCAAGTATCCCAAGCCAAATTCCAAGGTCTTAAGAAGAGAAATGGATTTTGGACCGCGAATAGGAATGTGAAGTTTTTTCATCAAGCTGCCATCATTGAGTTTTCTCACATGGAAGAAGTTAAAAATGTTATGAGAAGACAATCTCTCAAGAGCCACATAAAGGGAAGTGGAGAGAAATGCTCTACCTACTAACTTTACCATGATTTTCTCTTTATGCTAATAGAAGGTATTGATGTTAATACACTTTGTTCGTAAGGGTTAGATAGATGAAAGGCACACTTGGTTGGTTGGTTGGTTCTTGGCTATTGGATCTAAGGTTTTGGGCATTTTGGTTTTGAAAAATGTCAAAAATGTTTATTATATGTGCTTTGGAAAATAGGTTAATTGGACTGAATTTATAATTCATGAAAATATTTTTTTTAGGCCAAAGGATTTTTTTGGGTTACATATTGTTGCATGGGCTAAAAAAGTATTTACTTACTATTAATATATTACATGAATTAATCTTTCATGATCATTATGGAAAGTTTTTAAAAGAAAAAATCAATTGAGTTAAAATTCTTAAAAGGAAAGTTTTTAAATTAAACTCAATGAGATTTGTAACATTATGATCTTGAATTATAAGGAAATGTTTTAATAGGTATTTTTAAGGAAAATTTTCTTGAATCCTTTTAAGGAAAGTTTTCAAATAAACATGAAAAGATTTGCATCATAGTTTATATCATATAATTACTCCAATTAACTTCTTATGTGAGTAATTAATGAAATATCTTTGATTTGAAATAAAAAAGGAAATTCCATGGAATTAAGAAATAGAAAAAGAAACTACTATTTGAAGGAAGTAGAGATAGAAACAACTTAATGAAGATTTAGTCAAGATCTCTCACTTCTAAAGCATATGGAGTCACTGATTTGCATTTGAAAGGCTGCTCAACATGGAATAAAGTTGTTGCACTAATCATATATTGATTAGAAGCTTTGAAGACTTAGATTCCTAATTGGTGCACATATATGCACAATTTAAGGGAGTTGATGTATCGATAGTCATTTTCTAAAAGATGAACTATATAATGAAGACTATTTTGAGAAGAATTTGGGAGGAGAGAATATAATGTTGAACACTTACATTCGAAAGTTGTATTCACTATGCTCTACCATTTCATTGCTTTGTATGAGTTAACCCTTATATTTAAGAGAACCTTTAGTAACTTTGTGAGCTTAACCTAAATCTTCTTTTTCCAAAATTTGGTTTATATGTGTCTTGAGAGAAAAATCTAATAAGATAAAAGGGTTGTAAAACAATGGAGTTGATCCTGTGATGTTTCCTTGGATTAGAGTTTTAGGAAGCTTGAAGAAAAATTTAATGGAGTGGGAAAACATTATTGAGAGAAGAAAAGCTATAAAAGTCTAGTGTTGAGCCCTATTAGATTGCCTTGGGATAAGTGGTGAAAACTAGTCAACAATGCCTTGTATTGTAAGGTTGCTTTGTACTTTTGGTAATTACCTATACTTAATAAACTATCCTTGTGCTATGCTTGGGAACTGGATATAGGGCATGTTGGCTCAAACTAGTATAAATCAGTTGTGTAATTCTCTTTCTTCCTTATTATCTTTATCTGGTGCCTTAAAGTTGTGTATTTACAAGTAGGATCATGTTCCTTAGGAACTTGTTGTTGTTTCAAAGGAATGATAAATAAAAAGAAGGTGAAAATAATTTTAAAATCCAATTCAACAACCCTTCTTAGATTTCTTATAGATGGGCATTGGTAATTATTCTATAATAGAAATTTGAGTTCCAATCATGTGATAATGTTTGAGTGATGGAAATAGGTTTGTGTGCTCATATCATGGAAGACATTTCAAAACCAAATGCTACCACCAGCTAGCCAAACCCCATCTTTATTTTACATTCTCTTGTTTCAATCTCTTCCTCCTCCTCCTCCTCCTCCTCTTTCTCCAAGTATATTCAATAGTAAAAAAGTTAATATAAGTATAAGTTTCTTTATTATTGCTATTTTTTTTATTACTAGTTAGGAGTAGGTATAATATAAATCAATTTAATCATCTATTTTCATAGATTGTTAATAGTTTCATTTTCTCTCTATCTCTACACCTTGCAAATTGTCTTTGTAGGTCACATGTACTCTATTCAATATTCCATTGACATGCTTGGTTACAAAAGCTCTTTGAATCGATTGTCGAGATAAAAATGAAACCCAACAAGAATGACTATTAGAAAGAATGGTTATCTTTAGTGCCTAAGGAGCTAAATTAAAAGTTGGCAAGCAACCATAGTAGAAAACCATAATTGTTGTTTATAGTATTCTAATTAAATTGAATGATTTCAGACTTGAAATTGGTCCCAATTGGATGGAACCAGTTACAACAATGAACCCAGAAATAGTTTTTTGTTGACATCTGATGAATATCATAATTTCACCTGAATCAAAAGGTACAAGTATTTAAAGTTAAAATACCTATTTATAATAGACAAGCCTTTTATTTGAACTCCTAACACTCAATTTGCTCCAAAATGTCATGTATGTAAGTTGCAATAACATTATAATTTTTGAATCACGTAAATGGGTTTGCTTTTCTTATAATAACCCAACTATATTAATAATAGTAAAATACTTAATTAAATTAAACAAATTTACTTTTAGGATAAATATAAGATTTAGATAATCTTAGGATAATTATGGGGCTTTAAAATTATTTTAAAGAGCTAGTTTGATATTTATCTTATACTTATCAGGATATTTTTATATCTTAAAATTTTAAAATGGGTTGACATGGAAACTCTAGATAATTGTGGGGTCCTAATTTTCACTTTTAGGCATGTAAGAATAACCTTTCCATGAGTCTTAAATAAATTCCACTAGAAGAGCATTGGGTAACTTTTATAATATGTCCTTTTTTCCTTTGCACTTTTTCTTTCTTATTCTAATTTGCCACAACACCACTTTCTCCCCTCTTTTCTCCTCTTTCTTCCAAACTGTCTACAACATTCATGCAGCCTCTTTTTCTCTTCTTCTCCCATCTTCCTTTATTTTCTTATTGCTTGCTGGTTGCTCCCTGCCATGAAACACCATTGCCATCATTCTGTGCAGGTGACTAGATGTTGGGTTCAAATGCATCTTGGCTAGAGTTGCTACATGGGAGAAGAACCATGGATGGTGAGCTCTATTAATGCTTAAATTTCATTCTTCCTCTTCTTTTATATTTGAGTTGCTTTCTCCTTTGTTTCAGCCTCCATTTTGCTTCTTCTTAATGCCAATGGTGATGTAAATCATCAATTACAGTCTTCCTTTCCATTTTGGCCATAGGGGAGCTTCTCAAATGGGGTTTTTTTTAATATAAACCTTAGGTATGAATTGGCACTTCCAATTACTCTATTAAGCTCCTTAAGATATATTCTAAGCTCAAATTAAATTTTAGAGGCTTAAATTAAAGTGTGGTAGTTAATTTGTGAAATCCAAAGCTTAGAATTAGTAGTAGCATTAGAAAACTTAAGCTCTATTAATGGGTTTAGGTGCTAGATGTAATGTCCAGTATTTCGTAAAAACACTGTAATGAATTAATTTAAAAGGCAAGTCCCTTGGATTGAATGATTTCAGGCCAAATAAAATTAGGATAAAATTTTAAATAATGAAAAACAAGGATTTGAGCATTGAGTTGCCTAGAAATCAGAGTTAGAGTGATTCAGTAAAATTGCCGAAGGTATAGTGACATTTTTGTAAATTTGTGCAACTTTTGAAAAACTCACAGGATGGTTTTTTAAATGGAAAATTTGATCTTTTTGAAGTTCTTAGAGGCCTTGAAAATTATGGAAAGCCCCGGGATAGTTAAAACCCCTCCGCTGTACATTTTTTAATGATGATTGATTTGAACTTTGACTATTTTATTTGAAAAGATTTTAAATTCAAATTGAGTGATTCTAAAGCCATTTTATAAAATAGAAGACCTAAATTTTATGATGGAAAAGATGGTTCTAAAAAAGGAGCTAAAATGAGTCTAAAATGAAAATGCTACAAACACAAGACGTAAATGTCATTTTTAAGGAACAATTTTTTCTTGATTCTTCTTATAAGAGGCATCCCCTTTCCTTCTCTCCTCTTAACTAACTTGTTTCATCTAAAATAGAGAGAGACTCTACCTAACCTAGATGCACAAGAAAAAGCTCCAAGGGAGAAGAAAATCAAGGCAAGAGGTATGAAAAAATTAAGGTTTTCTTAGTTCTTCCTTTACATCTCCTCTTCTCCTCCTTGTCCTCTCCCTTTCCATAGCTTTGGTATGTGATTTGGTTCTGTTTTGAGCTATGTATAGAGGGGAGGAGTTCGAAATTCAAGGTGAAAGGAAAGGCAAAGAAAAAAGCTCTTAAAGAAGCAAGGAAAGCAAGGTAGTTTCTTCTCTTTGTTGCTTTCTCCCTTTAGGCTTTTTGAGTATATGTCTCGGCCTCAAACAAAATAACCAAGGGGGAGGAATTTTTGACCTAGAGCAAGCAAGAATCTTAGGATTTAGGCTATGGGAACCTAGGAAATGCAATGAAAATCAAAGAAAAGCCATTAGAATTCAAGATAGAAAGGCTAGGAATCCTTGTAGGTCTTGTGAAATCTATTTTGATTCAAAAATTTGGTAGCTTATGTAAGTGTTTGCTTGAGTTCTTAAGACTCCTAGGGAGCCTCCCAAGTGCCTCTTCCATCAAGAAAAAATTGGAAACTCCATGGACTCTAAATGCTCTCCATGTCTCGGTCTAGAGGAGTTGGGAGATCTAAGGAGTGTTTAATTTTTTTCTAAGCTTAGTTTGGGACTTTATATGATGGAAGAACATGAGAGGAACTCATGAAAAAAATTTAGAAGCTATATTTTAAGAATTGGAGGCATAGGTTCCATAATATGATTTATAGAAGCAACTTGTATCTAGACTCTTAGAAATGAATGTGTGATGGCTCTAAGGATTCCAAATGGGGTCAAGAGGCCTAGATATAAGAAGAGAATGAATTCAAAAGCTTGAATTGTGGTAGTGACATTATTAGGCCTTTTATGGAACTAAAATATAACCATAAGACAAAGTATGCTTCTTTAATGTGTGTTCGATGCTAAGGCTTGTTTCAAGAGGGTAATTGGATGCTATTTGTTGTGTTTAGGCAAAATAAATCAAGCTCCATCTAATTGTGGGTGTGTGATCGAAAGGAGAGAAAGATAATCAAGAGGGAAGCTTGTGTTTAATTACTAAGGAAGCTCTCCATTCCTTTCTTGTGTACATTTATGGTTGTATGAATGTCATTTGATTCCTATGTGTGTGTTTGGATCTTGAAAAATGCCATATGTTATTAATTGATTACTATGGTACCATTATATTTCTTGATTGGCATTTGGTTGTGAAATTGTGCTCTATGGGTGAGGTTGTGCCAAAAGTCCCTTGTGATGGGTAAGGTGAAGCCAAAAGCTCCTAAGAATGGGTGAGACTGTAACATCTGGTTCCTTTATAAACGTGAGAAATGCGATGTTTGGTTTCTCTGTAAATGTCAGAAATATGCCAGATACAAAAGGAAGTCCCCGAAATAGAAGGGATTGGGGCCAACTAAATAGAATAAAATTTTAAATAATGAAAAATGAGGATTTGAGTCTTGAGTTACCCAGGAACTAGGGCCGGAGTGATTTGAAAAATTTGCCAAAAGGCTAGTGGCATTTTTGTAAATATGGATAATTTTTGAAAAACTCACAGGAGGGCTTTTTAAATAAAAAATTTGAGCGTTCTAAGGTTTTTAGAAGCCCTAAAAACCATGGAAACCCCTAGAACAGTTGAAACTCCTCCAGTGAGCGATTTTAGCTGTCAGTTGACCAAAACTTTGATCGAATGGTTCGGAATGGTTTCATATCCCTTTTTAGTGATTCCAAAGGCAACTATTATGATTAAAAGCCTAAGGAATATGATGGAAAAGACGTTTCTTCGAAAGGAGTTGAAATGAGCCCAAACGAACAAAACTACAAAGAGGGACTAAATTGCAAATTTTAAAAGTTGCTTAAATGAATCCCTAGGCTTATAAAAATGTCCCACCTCTGGTCAGATCTCCTCACCAACTCTCTTACACATTAAAATATAATTAAGAAGGGCTGAGAGTGGCGCACAATAGGGGAGGCCAAGGAAGGAAGAAGAAGCTTTGAAAAGTGTAAGTTTTAGTCACTTTTTCCTACTCCTTGCCTTGTTAAACTTCTTCCCTTCTTCCTCTCCCTTCTCATGGTTTTGGCATTTAATTTGGTGCTGATATGTGGTTCGTTTAGGGGAGGAAAGATAGGATTTGAGAGATTTCTTGGTAGCATAAGGAAGCTCCCTTGGAAAGCTTATAAACAAGGTAAGCAAAGCGGGACTTTGTTGCTTGTTCTTGAATTTCTTTTCCTTTATGGTTTTGGTCAGAATAAGGGCTATATAATAGGGGTCCAATTCTAGTTTAAACATGATAGCAAGTGAGGCTTTGAGGCATGAGGGATCCAATAAAGAAATTAGGGATCAAAATGAACCATTAGAATTCAAGATAGCAAAGTTAGGGATTCTTGAACATATGGCAAAATCTGATTGGATTCAAGAATTCCCTAGCTTATGTAAGTGTTTGTTTGAGTTCCCAAGACCCCTAGGAAGGCTCCCAAGTGCCTTTCCCTTCAAGGAAAAATTGCAAATTCCATGAACTTGAAATTCTTGCATTGTCTCGCCCAAGCATGGGGGAGTAGCTAAGGAGTTTTTTAATTTGCTCCAAGCTTATTTTTGATTCATATATGATAGAAGAGGATGAGAGGAAGCCTTGAAAAAAATTTTAGAAACCATAGATAGTGAGATGGAGGTATATGTTCCATAATATAACATAATGAAGCAACTCCTAGCTAGGCTCCTTAAAATAATTGTGTGATGACTCCAAGGAGTTTAAATGGAGTCAAGAATCATAGATTGAAGGAGAGAAGAGAGCCAAGATCATGAATTCTTGTAGTTGCTTCATTAAGTGCCTTAGGGAAGCATAATAGAGCCATAGACCAAAGTAGCATCATGTAAAGTATGTATAATGCCAAGGCTTGTTCCCATGAGTAATTCATATTTCTTTTGGTGTATCTAGGCCAAGAGAAGTGATCTCTACCTCTTTGGGTGTGTGAGGTCAAGGGAGAGGACTCAAGGTTCAAGGAAAAAATGTGTAAATGCAAGCAAGGTAGCTCTCTCTACCTTCTCTTATGCATGGATGTGTGTTTAGCTTGTTTTAGAATATGTGTATGTGTATTTTCAAGCTATGAAAAGTATGCTAGCATGCCTTTATATGCAATGATTCTTGATGCCATATTATGCTTCCAAATGAGTACATGATATTTGTTTGAGTTTGCTTGAGTGTAGAAAGGCCAAGAACTCTTCACCATGGTGATGATAAGCCAAGAATCTTTGAGCTTGGTTGAGACAAAGTAAAGAGTCTCTCAAAAGCAAAGTGGGCTCCCAAGAGTATGGTTAAGTTCAAAGCTCTTAAAGAATGGGTGAGGCAAGTCCAAAATCCATAAGGAGAAGTGTTAGGCCAATCCAAACACTTAGTGAGCTCTTGAATGTCTTGTATGATTGGTTCATATGCTAAGCTTGCTTTTTAAATGTCCATGATTTCCATTTTCTCCATGCATACATTTGTAAAGCTTGCTTTGCACATATTATGTATGATTGAATGGGAGATGAACTATTGGGATTCTTGAAATCTCATTCCCTCCTCTCCAATGATCTAACATGCTAAGTGGACCAAGTGGCTATAGTGATGGGAGTTAACAACAATGAAGAAGGAAGATTGATAACCATATGCCTAGTTTTATTCTTTTTGAATCTATAATGATGCTTCACAATGTATATAATGTTGTAAATGGTCTATGACCCTTGAGACATGTGTAAATATGACATTATGTGATGTTTAAAAATGTAATACCCAAGTATGCAATTTGGAAGTTTGATGTAATTGTGCATAAGTGTGGGTTGAATAGCTAAAATAAGATGCATGAGGTTTGGGACCATTTGGGTAGCTCACCTAAGTCTTAAATGTACTTTGAGACTTGCCCAAAAGGTGCCAAGACCAAGAGGAATCCATATGGCAACTTTGGTACCCTATATGGAGCCAAAATTGACTAATATGGAACCCTATATCACTTTTTAGCCAAATGCATTAGTATTGATATGATATTTGGCATGCAATTAGATCTCATTAAGAGCTTTTTAGGAAGCTAAAGATCATAATTTTTGGAGGTCTACAGAATATTTGATGATTTTTTAAAGTTGGCAATTTTCATGGTTTTTGGTTTGCTGCACTATTCATTTGGTCCAAAATTATATTATGTCACATGAGGCTCAAACAATGTCCAATTTCCATGAAATTTTATAAAGAGAAACTAGACAATCACAGTGACTTGTGTCCAGTATCAATAATCTTACCCGACCAGAGGTATTGTTCTATCAAATTCTGAGGCTTGGGCTTGATGAACTGATTTGGAGATATTTTTCTTCTCTAGTTAACATCCACAACTTTCTAGATTGGTATCATTTTCATGAATTGATTTTTTTTGGAATTAATTGGACATTTTCAAAGTTTTCTGCAGAATTCTGTGATAGTTCTAGAATTTAGTCTGACCTTTGGATTATTTTGGATATCAAACGCCCTATGTGATGAATGTTATGGTCTGGGCATATTTTTACGTGAAGTAGACATCCATAGCTTCCCAGAATGACCAAGATTGTATGATTTCAATTTTTCTAGATTTAGTTATAATTTTTCAAAGTTTGGGTAGAATAAGGAGCAATTTGGCAGAAATTAAACAAACCCATTTCACGCTCCATTTCGGTTTCCATGAGTTATGAGCATGATTTTATGATGCAAATGAATTGTAATGATGTAATTAAATATGAGGATATATAGTATGAACTCACATGATCCATGTGATACCGATTACAATTTTTAAGTATGACGCAACGCAAATAAACCCATTATTTTCATTCCCTTTTTCATGTACTCTTATGGAAATAATGATGTGAAGCTTATGAATGTCATGAAATGAGCTAGAATCTATGGTGTTATAGAGACTAGGCCAAAAGTTTTATGAATGAGTGAGGCTAAGTCAAAAGTCCTTAGTCCAAGGATTATGCTAATTCAAAAGTCCCAAGAATGGGGTGAGGTTAGACCAAGAGTCCCTTAAGCTTGTTTTTAGCCTTAATATGTTGCTATGGCATGGAATGTGTGAATGTGATACCTCTTGAAAGTGTTTATGACATGCTTATATCTTGTCATATAATTACATGTCTTATTTGCTTACTTGAAAAGATGTTTGAGCTATTGAGACCCCTTGATTCTCGCCCCCTTCCCTCTCCCATCTTAACATGTCTAGGTGAAGTTCATGAAGCCAAAGATGGAAGCCAAGGAGCATAGTTAGCTATACTTTGACACTAATGTAGTCTTTGATGTATTCCATTATCAAAGTTTGTATGTACATATTATTTTTGAAATGTAGATGTTTGAGAAAATGTAAAAGTATATGAATATATTGTACATACCAATATTAGAATGAGAATGCATAATTTCACCACTTGGTAGACCATTCTTGAATGTGTATTATGGCATGTGGCATAGTGAGTTTGAGTTGTATGATGTTTTGGGCCACTTGGGAAGCTCATATAGGCTGTGTTTATGCCTTCAAATGTGCTTAAGTGGTTGTAGGATAATTTAGAAGCCATTTGGAACCAAATTGACCCCATTATGTTGTCAAAATTGCCATATTTTTGAACTACGTCAAAATCTGACCAAATGGGCTTTTCTTTGCATGAAATTTGGCATGCATATAGACCTTACCTAGAGCTTTCCATAGAGCAAAAGAATACCCAAATTAGAGCTCTAGAGAATTTATTATGATTTTTCAAAATTGAAAATTTTTAACAAAATTAGCATTCTTACTATGCAAATGGTCAGATTTTTTGCTTGTGTCACTCATAGGCCAATTGTTATCCAATGGCTATGAAATTTTATAGACCTAAACTAGACATGATAATATTTCTAGAGAATTTAAGAGCACCTAATTTGGATTTATATAGAGAGAGAAACGAATTTTTGAAGTTCCAAATCAGTATTAAGGGCGTAGCTAGACCTCTATTACTAGTCTATAGTTTTTTAGGGACTAAAGGCTTCTATTTTCATCTAAAGTTATTTTTATCCCCTAGTTAACATCAATATCTTTCTAGAATGGTATACTTTGCTGGGTTTTGATTTTTCTATAATTAGTCATGAATTTTTGAAATTTATATCAGTAACCTATGATAGCAAACTGGGTAGCCAAACCTTTGGTACCTTTTAGATGTCAATCATGGTCCATTTAGGATTTCATGGCATAAAATGATTTTTAACTATAGTTTACATACAGAGCTTTCCAAAAGGCTATCATTTATTTGATTTCGAATTTTGTAGAATTAATTATGATTTTTCAAAGTTAGTACCAAAAACTTGAATTCTAGACCCTTGAGTAACTTGCCATTTTTCTGGTTTTTGGCTTCAAATCCTTGCTACTTGGATTGTTTTATGATGTGTATGAATTGAACAGGTGAAGTATGAGTGAAGAATGATGTTGGTGTGTTTATATAGCCCACGTAACCTGAAATGGAAGTTTTGAGTCCTGCGTAACCCAAGAAAATGCTAATATTTTTATTCCTTTTCTTGGAAATTTTATGGAATCAAGCATGAATACTAGTCTAATGAGGCCAATACATTATGGTATTACACTAGAGGGTGAAATTAATTATATTGAATGTATTAGAAGCCACTTGAGAAATTAAAGTGATGTTTTTATATCCAATGTAATTATAGGTGATATTAAGACTACTTATTCAATTAAGGTTCTTATCAAAATCATAGGAATTTGGGACTCTGCTATTGGCCCCTAGAGGTGAGTGTGTAGATATCAAGGTGGCAATCTCTTTTACTCTATGTTTATGTATTGTTAGCCTAAATTTCATATTTTACAATTTATCTTGTCTGCGTTGTTAGGGAAACAATCTTGTATTTTAAACTCTATGTAGGTTATAATATGCGTGTGGAAGTATATACACACACACATATATGGTTATAATGCTGAAGAGATAATAAATGAATTTTATGTGTTTAGATTGAATGTGAACCCATATATTTTATGAGACATTGATGCCTAGAAGGTTTGTGTGTGTGTGTGCGCGCGCATGCGTGCGTGTGTGGAGAGGGAAATCATGTCTTATTAGAATTAAAAGTGTGAAGTATGAGATATGGAAGTGGTGAAATTACTTGTATCTACGCAAGTGAGGAGAAATATTATACTTTTTAAATTTAATGTTTGTTATTGTATTATTTCATTTCTAGTTTCAAATAGTGAATTTTATTTATAATTTATTTATATAATCTTGTTGATTCATTGTTTTTATTTTATCTAAATTTCTTCTTTTACTTGATTTAAATTTTTAGTTGCCAATATTTAATTTATTTAAATGATTTCATTTCAAAAATGTGGATGAAAATCTAGTTAGAACCTTATAACCGTTAGTAGGGGTAATGGCCTAGGTGCACCTATTTAAGGAAATGAAAATTCAGTGTGTGGTGACACTTAGTAATAACTATGTGAAATGCACACTGTGTAGTGACGCTCAGTTATGGTGGTGATGTTGTGACATTGTGTATCGGCACTAATAGTAATATTGAACCCTATGTGGTGGCACTCAAGGTTGATTCTAGTTCTTTCTTATAAGACCTATTCCATGTTATTGTTTCTAATATTAAATTACGCTTTTGCTTATAGCTTGCAATATAAGTGAATTGTTGTAATAATATATATATGTTTGTTATTTATTTCTCAAAGTATTTTATTGCAAAAAATTGTAAGCACACTTGTTTCCCCTTCTGCTTACTTCGTTATTTGTGCATTCACTAAACTAGTGGTTGGCTTACACCTTTCCTTAACATATTTTAGATTAGAAAAAAGTAGATTGAAGAGCTTTAGGACTCACGTGCCTTCCGGACGTAGTTGTTATGTTAAATTGGTCGGTTAGTTTGTGTTGAG
Source organism: Erythrophleum ivorense (assembly GCA_026724425.1). Classification (NCBI taxonomy): domain Eukaryota; kingdom Viridiplantae; phylum Streptophyta; class Magnoliopsida; order Fabales; family Fabaceae; genus Erythrophleum; species Erythrophleum ivorense. The sequence goes on along the minus strand of JAIUCV010000901.1, from coordinate 41,140 downwards.
ATTCCAAGACATATTTGTAACATCCGGTCCCTCCGTAAACATGAGAAACGCAATGTTCGATTTATCCATAAACGTCAGAAATGGGCCAAATATAAAAGGAAGTCCCTAAAATAGAAGGAATTGGGGCCAAATAAAATTATGATAAAATTATAAATAATGAAAAATGAGGATTTGAGCCTTGAGTTGCCCAAAAATCAAGGCCAGAGTGATTCGATAAATTCGCCGAAAGGCCAGTGTCATTTTCGTAAATATGGGCACTTTTTGAAAAACTCACAAGAGGGCTTTTTAAATGAAAGTTTTGAGTTTTCCAGGGTTCTCAGAGGCCCCAAAAACCATGGGAAGACCTAGGACCAGTAAAGCCCCTCCGGTGTACTCTTTCCGACGTCGGTTGACCTAAACTTTAACCAGTTAGTTCGGGAAGGTTTTAGCTTTGATTTGAGTGATTCCAAAGGCATTTTATTAAATTGGGAATCTAAATTTTATGATTAAAAATATGGTTCTCAAAAAGGAGCTAAAACGAAGGAGAAACGAAAATGCTAAGAACGAAGGGCAAAATTGGCATTAAAGTGTTAAAGGAAGCTTCTTTATATGCCACGTTCTTTCTCTCCTCTCTAACACTGAGGCTTCTTCCCAATTTCATAGGAAAACTCCAGCTTCTTAGACGCACAAGAGGAGGAGGATTTTGGAGGAAGAAATTCAAGAAAAATGTAAGAAATTTTAAGAAATTCGATATCCTTCCTTCTTGAACCTTGCTCTTCTCCTCTCAAGCTTTCTTTCTATGATTTTAATGGAGAGTTTGGTGCTATTTTTAGGGCAGAATAGAGAGGGAAATTTCAAAAATTGAGGGAGTAAGCCAACCAAGTGGAAGAACAAGCCAAAGGAAACAAGAAAATAAGGTAAAACTTCCATTCTTTGGTAGTTTCTCCCTCCCCCTTCCTCTTGCACGAATTTGACCACCATGAGCCCAAGTCTTATGGGCTGATTTCTGTCCAATTTGTGGAGGGATTAGAGGTTTTAGATGGCAAGGATTAAGAAGGAACCAATAGAATCAAGAAAGGAGCATTAGGAGACAAGATAGAACCATTAGGGATCCAAATTCTCCCTTGCAAATATGATTTTATATGAATGTTCTTAGACTTAATTGAATGTTTAAACATGCTCCTAAGACCCCTAGAGAGCTTCCCACATGCACCTCCCATCCAAGAAAGCAAAGAAATTGCAAGAAAAATTAATGAACTCTAAGTAGAAAAAGTGTAGTGCATTTGAAGGGATTGTAAAAACTGATTTGATTCATACATTCCCTAGCATATATGAGTATTTGATTAAGCTTCTAAGACCTCTAAGAAGCCTCCTAAGTGTGTCTCCCATCAAGAAAAAATCAAGAAGGCCATGAACTCTTCTTCCCCCCATAGTCTCGGCCTAGGCAAGTTCCTATAGCTAGGGAGAGTTTTAAATTTTTCTAAGGCCATTCTTGAGTCATATGTGATGAGTGAAGATGAGTAGAGGCCTTAAAAAAAATTTAGAACTCAAAGAAAGTGAATTGGTGCCATAGGTTCCATATTAGGACCTAAAGAAGCAACATGATGCTAGGCCCTTTGTTTTAATGATGTGATGAATCCAAGAGGTTTAAAAGGAGTTAAGAATCATAATTGAAAAGAAAGAATGAGGCCTAGAAGTCATTTGATGGGTGTTGCTTCATTAGGTGTGATTATGGACCATAATGGAGTCTATAAAGCAATTTAGTGTTTTATCAAGTGATGTAGCCTTAGAATATGTTTCATAGACCTAATTGGCTCCCATAAATTGTATCTAGGCCAAGAGAAACTATCTCCACCAAATTGTGGGTGTGTGGCCGAAAGAGAAGGCTTGAAAGCTAAGGAAAAAGTGTGTAAAATTGTGTAAGGTAGCTCTTTCCACCTTCTCTCATGTATGGATGTGTGTTTAGCTTGTTTTAAAATGTGTGTATGTGTATTTCCAAGTTATGAAAAGTATGCTAGCATGCCTTTATATGCTATGATCCTTGATGCCATATTATGTTTTCTAATGAGTGCATGATATTTGTATGAGTTTACTTGAGTGTGGAGAGGCCAAGATCTCTTCCCTTTAGTGAGGATACGCTAAGAACCCTTGAGTTTGGTTGAGACAAAGTAAAGAGTCTTCCCAAAAGTAAAGTGGGCTCCCAAGAGTATGGTTGAGTCCAAAGTGCTCAAAAAATGGGTGAGGCAAGTCCAAAACCCATAAGGAGAAGTGTGAGGCCAATCCAAACACTTGATGAGCTCTTGAATGATTCGTATGAGTTGCTCACATGCCAAGTTTGCGTTTAAAATGTTTATGGCTTTTATTTTCTCCATGCATGAATTTGTAAAGTTTGCTTGCACATATTATGTATGATTGAATGGGAGATGAGCTATTGGGATTCTTTGAATCTCATCCCCTCATCTCCAATATCCTAACATGCTAGGTGGAGCCAATGAACAAGGAAGTGGAAGTCACCAAGTGAGGAGATGAAGCCTTGATTATAAAGCTTTTAACTTTGTTTATGTTGTAAACAAAGGAGTGGCATATGATGTAATCTTTTGTTAGAATTGATGCACAATGAATGGAACATGTGTAAATATCCTAATAGATGATGTATGTATGAAATTTGTGGATAAATGGAATGTATTGCAATTTTTGGGTAATGGATGGCCATTTCAAGTGTATGCCTCTTAGTACATAGCTTGGGAATAGAGAATGAAATTCTGTGTTTTGAGTCTCCACACCTTTGAGACAAGTTTAGAGAGTCTTTTTAGGCCATTCCCACGTGCTCAAGTGGCCACAAGAACTCTAGGAGCCATTTTGCCCATCATTGAACCATTAAGAGGCATGAAAATGGCCTAAATGCAACCCTATATCACTTTTTGCCCAAATGAGCTTTTCTTGATTTGAGATTTGGCATACAATTAGGTCTCATTAATATTTTTTTGGGAAGCTAAAGATCATAATTTTTGGAGACCTAGAGAATATTTGATGAATTTTCAAAGTTGGGATTTTTCATGGATTCCGGTATGGGTACTGTTCATACTGGCAGTTTTGAATTCTGTGTCACCCGATGGCCAAATGGTGTCCAATGCTTATGAAATTTTATATTCATAAACTAAAGGTCATAAGCTTTCTGTGACCACTAAGATCACCTCATTTGGAGGTCTGAACAGTGAGTTATGCATGTTTGAAGTTAATTGTCAGTATCAGTAGCGCCCCATGAGTCTGGTTATTGTTCCACAGGGTTCAGCTGACTAAACATATCTATTTCATTCTGGAATTATTTTTATATCAATTTAACATTTGTAGCTTTCCAGAATGACCAAATGTGTGTGATTTTGATTTTTATAGAATTAGTTATAAATTTCAGAAATTTGTATCAGTAAACTAAACAATAGCTTAGGCAGCCAGCGACTCTATAGCTTTTTGGATGTCAAACGTCCTGTGTGATGAATTTTATGACCTGGGCATATTTGTAGTGTGAAGTAGACATCCTAAGGTTTCCATAATGATGAAGATTACATGATTTCGAATTTTTTAAATTTAGTTATGATTTTCCAAAGTTGGGTCAAAAAATGGAGCAAATCTAGCAGAAAATGTGCATGTTTATTTTGAGCTCCATTTCGGTTTCCATGGGTTATAGTCATGTTTTTGCTATACAAATGAGTTTTAATAATGAAATTAAATATGAGGAAGTATAGTATGAGCTCACATAATCCATGTGACACCAAATTGAATTTTTTTTGACATAGTGCAATGCGGAAAAAGTTTATTATTTTCATCCCCTTTTCATATGATCTTGTGGGATTGATAATACAAAGCTTATAAATGGCATCAAATGAGCTAGAGGTCATGGTGTTACAATATTGGCTACTAAGTGACAGATTATTTTGAACTTTGTAGATGCTATGTTTTTGTAATGACATTGTTGATGTTGTATCATAATATAATAGCACATAATTTGCATGTCAATGTGCTTATAACCTCCATTTTTATACTTTTTAACACTTTTAGCAACATAAATAATTGACATTCAAGGTGCAATTATTTCATTATACCTTTAATGCACCATTTTAATTTACCAATCTCAAAATCCATCCTTAATATATTTGCTCAATTAGAAGCATCACAAAAAAAAAAAGGAAATTTGGGTTCAAACCATGCATTAACAAACTAGCACCATAACATCATTCTTCATAATTCCATAAATCTATCACAATCTTCAAAAATTCATATCTTGAGTTAGAGAGTTCCAAATCATGTGAATTAGGACTCTATAGAAAGCTTAGGACATGAACTATATGCTATAAAAATTTTAGTAAAAAAAAATTCATTTGAGTCATGAAAATCTAATGGAACAGTAACACTATCAAATTTTTATGCATACATATACCTGAAACTTTAGGTATACATAATTTGAGTTACAAAACTCCAAATTGAGTGATCTTAGTGGCCATAGAAAAATTATAATGCCAACTATATGCCTATAAATTTTATGAGCATTAGAGTTCATTTGTCCCCTTAAATCCATGAAAAATCAGAACTAACTAAATGAATAGTACCGAGCAATTTTTACATTTTCTAGCTAACTTTGAAAAATCATAAGAAATTTTACAAAGCTCCAAAAATTGTGTTCTTTAGCTCTGTTGAAAGCTCTTAATGAGATATAAACATCAGCCAAATTTCATTCCAAAATGCATCCATTTGTTCTTGTTTGATTTAGGGGTAGATTATGGTTCAATTTAGCATTAAAGTAGCACCAAATGATCCAAAATGAATGTTCTTAGTGCAAATGACCATTTGAGTACGTCCAAAACATCAATTACAACATATATAGCCATCTTATAAGGTCCCAAATATCATGCAACTCAAAAGGACCTATCAACTTGGCAATATACACATACTTTCCATAGCACATAAATGGTCAAATTACACAATTGAGCATATATACATCTACCATTGGTATTTATACCATACTCATACACTTTTACACATGAGTGAAGGTTTACATTACAAAAATAACAAGTACGAGCTCTCTTTGACAATATATTACACAAAATACTATTTTATTGTCAAAGTAGCACAAGTCAAGCTTGTTGGTCTCCATCCTTGGCCTTTTAAGATTTTCCTAGACACAGTTAGAGATAATATAGGAGAGAGTAAGATTCAAAGAATCCCAATAGTTCAATCATCTTTCAAGTACACTTATATGGCATGTTATCATGTCAAAGAAGACAAGCATGCATCATTAGCAATTAAGCATCAAACATAATCATATTTATGAAATCAAATAGATTCATAAAAGTCAAAATCAAGTTCTAGGAACTTTTGGTCTAACTTCATCCAATTGTTTAAGATTTTTGGTCTAGTCTCACCCATTTTAGGAACTTATGACTTAGCCTCACTCATTCTAAAAGACTTTTGGCCTTGTCTCACCCTTGTCTAGAGACTTTTGGCATAACCCCACCCATTAAGAGCCATACACTTTTCAAAAGCATACTGAGACTCATAATAATATCATATCATCAAACCAATTTCAATAGGCATAGTTCATGGTTCCAACACATATACAAGCAATCTATGACATCCAAACAACTAAGATAAGCATACAATAATGGATAAAGAGCTACCTTTTTCAAGAATGCATAAAGTTTTTCCTTGGGTTCTAACTTCTCTTCTCGGCCTCACACATGCACTTGGGAGAAGTTTGATTTGCTTAGCCTAGAAACATCAAACAACATACAAAGATATCAACGAAACCATCTCTAGCCTTACACAAGTCTTATACAAGGTAGTTCTAGTTTTAGGCTTTCATATGGCTCCATATTGTAGTATAATGAAGCAACTCATATCATTCATCATCTTGGCTACAATTTCTCATTCAATTTAAGTCATATGACTCTATTTAAACTCATTAGAATCATCACAGACTCAAATTAAGAAGCCTAACACCAAGTTGCTTCTTTATGTATAATGGAACCCTAAACTTTCACCTTACAAAATAAGGCTTTTAAATTCAAACAAATAGTTCCTTTGATGTTTATAATTCATATTTAGACCATTTTCATCCTTAGAATTAGAGAAAATTCTCCCTAGGTGCCTCATTTACCCTTTGGCCGAGGCATGCACACATTTAGGCCTTCTTGGAGTTTTGTTCCATTCTCTTCGAAATTTGACATCTATAAAGCTTCCTTAATCTCTTTTTGACTCAATTACACTCTTATATAAGTTAAATTATCATTAGAAAGCTTCATATTTCCCAAGGTGCAATCAAAACCTAAGGTTTCCCTTTATGCATTCCATGGCTTCTTACTTTGTTCTAGTGGCAAAATCATAATCTCCACATGCCAAAACCTTAATTCCTAGCATGATTCAATGAAAAACTAGCTCCTCCTATATCCCCTACACTAGACAAACTTATGGTGTGGAGGAGAAACAAAGAAGAGAAATTCTCCCATACCAAAACATACACCAAATGAAAAGGCCTTCCTTTGTGGTTATTTTGGTGTATTTGATTCCTTGTTAAATGTCCTTTCCTCCATGAGTTTAGATTTAAAACTCCATCTTTTGAGATGCCAAAACAATGGAGAAAAAGAGGAAAAAGAATGGAAACTAAGCAAAAAAGATGGCATAGGCAAATTCCTTGGAGTTTCTTACCTTAGGTGACTTCAATCTTCCTTGCTTCTTGGTGCTTCTTGGGACGTTCTTGAGTCTGGTTTAAGAGCTGAAAATTTGAACTAGAAGTGAGGGTGAAGAAATGAGGCGTGATTTACATAAGGTAGGCTAGGGTTTTATGATTTTTTAATATTCCCATTTTGCCTTTACACTTCCCTTTCTCCTTTTGAGCTCATTTTAATTCCTTTTTTTGAACCATCTTTTCCATAAAAAATTTAAGTCCTCTAATCCATTAAATGTCTTTGGTTTCACTTTAATTGGATTTAAAATCTTACCGAACCATCCAGTCAAAGTTTTGGTCAACTGACGACCTAAATCGCACATAAACCATTTTGATGGTTCCTATGATTTTCTAGGCCTCTGAACACTCTAATGAGGTTAAGTTTATCATTTAAAGTTTCCTCCTTTGAGCTTTCAAAAAGTTGCTCGAAATCACGATTTTGCTATTGCATTTTGATTCATTCCATTTAACCGTTTTGGCTCCAATTTTAAACCATCCTTAGTTTCCTAACTTTATTTTTAGATACTCTATTTAGCATTCTACCCTTGATTTACCTCAATTCATTTTACTCTATAGTCCTCATTCATTAACTAGACGATTCTAATTTCAATTTTTCGTAATTCATATTAGCTTTCTCTAGGCCCGTGACCCCTTGTAAATATTTTATTTCACTTTTTAGGAATTATTTTGAATTTTTAAATCATAAGATATTACAGTTGATATTTTAAAAACTTATGTACATGCTATGTTGTGGCAAATTTCTAAGGATATATTTATTGGATTGTGCTGATATTACAGGATTTGGATGTCTAATTGTTTAGGGAAGTACTATCAGATTTTTGGCAATACCTGATTATTATTATATATACATATATATGTGTGTGTGTGCATGTGTGCATGCGCTTATAAAAATATGAACTTTAAATGTGTTGTCAGGCTTGTTAAGCTAAGTTAACCTTAGGTGGCTTAGCTTAGATGTTAGTCATGGCCTTGGATTTTGGGTTGTAACATACTACACCAACATTATCTTAACGGCGGAGCCATTGAAGATATTTTAAAATATGTAGCCACCAGCCAACAACTTTTACTTTTCTGTTCTCTATTTTTTATTTTTTATTTCATTTTTTTATATATTTATTTATTTTTAAGAGAAATTTTACATGCATGGAATACATATATGGTCAAAGGTCAAGATTTGATCCATACGATGGATTTAATGTGTATAAATTAAATCTTAACCTGTAAGTATATGCCGGGATTCTTCAAAATATTTTATTTTTCTAGTTAAAACACTGGCAAGAGAAATTTGGGTTGGCTTCTCTCTTGGTTCAACAATGGATTTAGGTGTCACGTCACATGCAGTTCAATTTGAAAATATCTTAACAAGTGAACCATACATTAAGGTGTTTTCTTGAAAGCAAGTGTAAATGAGAAAATACCGTCCCCAGATAATGAAACTAATAGCTTTATTTCCTACAATAATAATTCACCCTCTATAGCTTAATTTCTACAATATAAGCCCAAGACATATATAGTCTAAAAGAAGTCAGGTGCCATTAGATTTCTAGTTCCTCACTTCTCTAGCCTTAAATTAATTACCAAATCTTCATTGCACTTTTGCCAAAAATATTTATATAGAAACTGTAAAATTTCTAATTTCATATACAATGAAGACTAAAATCTCACATTTGGCCAATTGAAATCTGTAATTTTGTAAAAAGATTAGAAAGTTTGACCAAATATGGGCATCGTGAGGGTCAAGTGACTGCACATGCCATTTTCTTTTCAAAACCTAACAGAATAAAGCTATGGAGTATCAATACACTAACAGTTTAAGCCATATGATATTGGAATATTAACTTTTAAATTAAAATATATCAAAATGAAAACGGGTCAAATCACATAGTGCTAAAGTGAGTTTTTTATACTTTAAATAAACCTAATCATATAACTTTATTTGTATTTTATGTCACCAAGAAAAATTTAAGTAGATATATTATTCCTAGCTCGAACATCAATAGCGACAACTATGTGATTACGTTGAACAGTGATGCAAAACTCGTGTTGGTAACGTAACTTGTACTTGTTAATTTTAAAAGAAGTAAAGAAAAGTCTTGTTCTGGAAACACATCTTGGGTTAACATATTTACCCAAACACTAATGAGAGAATAGGAAAACAAAGGGAAAATAGAAGTAAGAAGCATTACTTAAGCACTGAAACTACTTAGGAGTAAGAGGGCAAATGGGTACGGTTAGGTCCGATTTTGGCCTAACATGATATCTGGCTCAGTTTAGTATTTGACTAATTTTCTTAAGTAGCCTAGGTTGGCCCAGCATGTCACGAGGCCAGGTTATTCCAAACTAGTTTGGCCATGCAATTTTTTTTTGGGTAAGAATTAAAAAATTATCCTTAAAATAAATTTATATAAATCCATGTAATATATATATATATATATATTATTAGGTTGGATTAGACAAAACTAACTAATATGCTTAGCTTGATCTATAGCCTAGCTTGATTAGGCTTACAGAGCTAGCTTAGTTGGTATACACCCCTAGTTAGGAGAAGTTTCGCTTGCAAAATTTTATATTTTTTGGATTGATTATATTTTTGGAAATGTAAGTTTCAGGATTATGACATTTTATGTTTGGAGCATTAATTATTTTTGAGAATATTTCTACAATATTTTTTTACAATTTAATATTGTCATTAAGAATCATTGATAATTTTTCAAAAATATCCCATTAATATTGGACTTATTTATAATATTTTTATAGGTTTATATTATTACAGTATTTTATTAATTATTATATTAATCTATTATAATTTTATTTATTATTTATTTATATTATTTATTTCATTATTTTATTTATATTTTATATATTAAATACTATATTCAATTTAAATTGATGTTTTTACTAATGTATATCTTATTTGTCATACTTCTCAATATTATCTTTTATTTTATTTGTTATCATATTACTTTTATTTTTAGATATACATATTTTTTGTTTTATTAATTTTTTAAAATTGATTATTATTTCTAACAATGTGTTACGATTATAGGACCGACAAAATAGTCTTTTGACATACTGAGAATTCAGTAGTCCCAACTTTCCATGGGAATAAAATTGGGAAGTTTTTAAGAATGTTGGATTCTTAAAAATGCCACCTTCCCTTTAAACTTTTTTCCTATAACTTGAACTAAATTGTGTAGAATAAGGGCATTTGGTTAAAATGAACCGGCTACATATAATTTTTGCTTTCACAAAAAAGTTTGTATATGTTTCTATAATAAAAGGGAGAGTTGTTTAATTATGTATGAAAAGAGTACAGAATAATTTTTAAAAAATTTAAATACTGGATGGGAAATGGGAACAAAAATTATAGCCACTTTCTTCATTCTGAAAGTCTTTAGTATGGGATATTAGTGCAGACCCTCGTTTCATGAAAGAATACTCAATTAGTTGCACCCGAGATGATTACGAATAATTCTAGTTCATCAAAATGTAATAAATAAATTTGATTACTTAATGCACTCATTTTAATATATAATTATTACTTCATTCACTGGTAAAAAAGATATATATGTACCCAAAAATTTAATATGAAGTGCCCATTCTTCACTACTATTTCGTATGAGGAAAATAGTGCAGCGAAGACCAATTCTACCATTCCTCCCTACGTATATAGATTAACTCTAAAACCTCAAAGACCCAAGAAAAAGGTCAAAATAATCAAATATTCAAAACTACTGTAGAATAACAGAAAGAAAGGGTCAAATATAGGGCGTCTTAATTAAGTAATCAGATATTTGGAAAAAGATGGATATCTAGTTGGTAAATAATATTGGCTCGCCCATCCAATTAATGGAGAAGAGTTGCAGGTGAAGAAATACAAAGTCTTTATTTGCTTCCTGCAAGCGAAGGCAACTTCAATGGCTTCTCATTATAAATAGCCTATGGTTCCCATTGAGTTCATTTTTCTTTATATATTTATTTATTTTTAAGAGAAATTTTTGCATGCATCGAATACATATATGCTCAAAGGTCAACATTTGATCTGTACGGTGGACTTTTTTTGTATAAATTAAATCTTAACCTTTAAGTATATGCCGGGATTCTTCAAAATATTTTATTTTTCTAGTTAAAACACTGACGAGAGAAATTTGAGTTCGCTTCGCTCTTGGTTCAACAATGGACTTAGGTGTCTAGTCACATGCGGTTCAATTTGAAAATATCTTATCAAGTGAACCATACATTAAGGTGTTTGCTTGAAAGCAAGTGTAAATGGGATAATACCGTCACCAGATAATGAAAGTAATAGCTTTATTTTCTACAATAATAATTCACCCTCTATAGCTTAATTTCTACAATATAAGCCCAAGACATATATAGTCTAAAAGAAGTCAGGTGCCATTAGATTTCTAGTTCCTCACTTCTCTAGCCTTAAATTAATTACCAAATCTTCATTGCACTTTTGCCTAAAATATTTATATGTAGACAGTAAATTTTCTAATATCATATACAAAGAAGACTAAAATCTCACCTTTGGCTAATTGAAATCTCTTATTTTGTAAAAGGGTTAGAAAGTTTAACCAAATATGGGCATTTTGTGTGTCAAGTGACTGCACATGCCATTTTCTTTCCAAAACCTAACAGAAAAAAGCTATAGAGTATCTATATACTTACAGTTTAAACCATAGATATTCCAATGTTAACTTTTAAATCAAAATATATCCAAATGAAAACGGGTCAAATCACGTAGTACTAAAGTGAGTATTTTAACTTTAAATAAACCTAATCATATAACTTTATTTTTATTTTATGTCACCAACAAAAATTTAAGTAGATATATTATTCCTCGAACATCAATGGCGACAACTGTATAATTACGTTGAATAGTGATGCAAAACTCATGTTGGCAGCATAACTTCTACTTGTTAATTTTAAAAGAAGCAAAGAAAAGTTTCGTTCTAGAAACACATCTCGGGTTAACATATTTACCCAAACACAAATGAAAGAATAGGAAAACAAAGGGAAAATAGAAGTAGGAAGCATTACTTAGGAGTAGGAGGGTAAACGAGTCGGATTAGGTCTAGTTTTCGCCTAACTTGATATCTAACTTAGTTTAGTATTGGATTAATTTTTTTAAGTATCCTAGGTTGGCTTGACATGTCACTAGGCTAGGTTAGTCCAAACTAGTTTGGCCACACAAATCTGTTGGGTAAAAATTAAAAAGAAATTATCCTTAATACTGGGTGGGAAATGGGAACAAAAATTATAGCCACTTTCTTCATTCTGAAAGTCTTTAGTATGGGATAGAAGTGCAGACCCTCGTTCCATGAAAGAATACTCAATTAGTGGCACCCCAGATGATTAAGAATAATTCTAGTTCATCAAAATGTGTTAAATAAATTTGATTACTTAATGCACTCATTTTAATATATAATTATTACTTCATTCACTGGTAAAAAAGATATATATGTACCCAAAAGTTTAATATGAAGTGCCCATTCTTCACTGCTATTTCGTATAAGGACAATACTGCAACGAAGATCAATTCTACCATTCCTTCCTACATATATAGATTCACTCTAAAACCTCAAAGACCCAAGAAAAAAGTCAAAATAATCAAATATTCAATACTACTGTAGAATAACAGAAAGAAAGGGTTCAATATAGGGCATCTTAATTAAGAAATCAGATATTTGGAAAAATATGGATATCTAGTTGGTAAATAATATTGGCTCGCCCATCCAATTAATGGAGAAGAGTTGCAGGTGAAGAAATACAAAGTCTTTATTTGTTTCCTGCAAACGAAGGCAACTTCAATGGCTTCTCCTTATAAATAGCCTATGGTTCCCATTAAGTTCAATTATACACACACAGACAGAGAATTAATACAGTTAGAGATACATATATACAACATGAAAGGTGTGTATTTGGTGGTTACCCTCTTGGCTTTTGCTTCCTCCCTTGTCTTTGCGGGGGACCCAAGCCCTCTCCAAGATTTCTGCGTGGCAATCAATGAAACATATACTCGTGGTGGTATATAATATTCATATATCTTTCTAAATTATTATATAGAGTAAATTATATTCACTTTCTTCGAAGTTTGTCTAAAGTAGACCTAATCCTCCATTGCTTCAAAAGGCTTTTAGCGGCAACCCTTGCATCCCCCAGAAATTTTTGCCAACAAACAAATTTATTTTAGTGCCAAAACCTTTAGTAGTGACCTTGATAAGGTTGGGATTGAAGGTTTTCTGTGGTGGCCTTTTGGTAACCACAAAAAACTTTTAATGATTACCATTTTGAAGTTGCTACTAAAGCCTTTGAAATATTTTTGTCTGGGGCTAGAACTTTTACTGTTGATCCTAATAAAGTTGCCATTAAAGGTTTTCTATGGCGACTTTCTAGTATAATTTAACCAAATCTTAGGGGAGATTATCTCAAATTTCTCTATTATATATCACTCCGTCTATGGCTCCTTTAATATTAACTCTTGATTTCTTTGATTTGGATAACAAACTAAACCAAGTTAATCTCCTAAATTTGCAGTATTTGTGAACGGGAAATTTTGCAAGGACCCAAAGCTTGTGAAACCTGAGGACTTCTTTTTTTCTGGGCTACATATACCAAGCAATATATCGAACCCCATTGGCTCGACTGGAACTGCTGTAAACGTTGACAACTTACCAGGCCTTAACACTCTTGGTATATCTCTCGCTCGCATTGATTTTGCACCTAAGGGTCTTGACCCTCCTCACACTCATCCTCGAGCCACTGAAATCTTTGTAGTCCTTGAAGGCACTCTCCTGGTTGGATTTGTCACATCCAATCAAGATAACAATCGTCTGTTCACCAAAGTGCTGAACAAGGGAGATGTGTTTGTATTTCCAATTGGTCTCATTCACTTCCAATTCAACGTGGGTCATGGCAATGCTGTCTCCATTTCTAGTTTTAGTAGCCAAAATCCTGGAGTTATCACCATTGCAAAAGCTGTGTTTGGCTCCAAGCCACCCATCTCTCCTCTGGTTCTTCAAAAAGCTCTTCAAGTGGACCAAAAAATAGTTGATCTTCTTGAGACGCAATTCCACTAGTTCAACAATGCCTACATTCACAAGCCCTAAGCAAATCTATAAACTGTTATAATTAAATAATAAATAATTGTAGGGTTATGTACCCTTGTACTTTTTTTAAAAATAAAAGTAACTTATTCTGTTTGGATTATGGATAGACATAACATTGTGTGTCTCATAATACATTATGTTTAGAGGATAAATTTCACTAATCGAACTAACTATATATGTTTTATTATTATTATTTAATTCCATTTTGGAGTTGACAATAGTTGTCACACCCAAAAATGCAATGTGAATGCCATAAAAAAAGAAAGGGAATTGATTTTCATAAATTTTATTTATTCTAATTGGCAAAATTTTGAAAAAACATTTTTTTAAGGGAAGTTGTTAGACAAGAGGCAACCAACACTTAAAAGGGGTGAATTGGATGTCTACAAATATTTTGATTATTTTTAAAATTCATTTGCAAAAACTTATTTCTTAGGTTACTTTGAAGGATATTGTGGAAAGCAACAAATCAAACAAGAAAAACTTTATATTGATGTTTAGAGTATGCAGTATATAATTATTATTCTGAAAAGCTAAGCACTTAACAATAAATAGTTAAATTTGATATAAAAACTTGTTTCTAAGTAAATTAGAATAATCTTATAATCTTTTCAACAATTGATTTAGTTAAAATAAAATAGATTGAGGAGAATGTGTCTAGTAAGAAATAATCAACATTTCATGCAAAAATTATAAGATTTTTAAACTGAAAGATAGAGAAGAATTGGGAAGGGTGGGGGTTTTTGTAATGTAGCTCATTTTGAGTTAAAAATTGGCAGAGGAGAAAAACATGGTCAGCATTTAGAAAGAAAAAGAGGAGGAAAATGGTCTGCAGAATGTGATTCATAAGCAACTCTAGTAGTTGTGGGGAGCCCGTACTGTAACACAAACATTTTCATAGATAACAAGAAGTACAGCACTAAGTCAGTTTTTGTTTTGCTTTGGTTTTCCAACTTTGTGGGAGTCATGTTAAATTAAGATTGTTCTTTGATATCACAACTATAAAGTTTACAGAGTCTTCCGATTGCTTCAACTCATTACAACAAGTTTACACACATTTGAATTTAATCCCTACCCTTTTAGAATTGTAATTTGAGTCCAATACATATTTAACAACTAGAACCAGAGTACTTTGAGTGAATTTTCTTTTCAATTATCCAAATACAAGAACTATCTCCTCATCCTACAGAGAAAGTTCATTTCTTGTGAAAAGGAATAAGCTCTTTTTGAATGTGAAGGGAGGAAAATGATAAACAATTAAGCGATATGAGATCTTGAGTGGCGATTGATGAGAACAAGAATAGAGTGATGAGGAGGGCAGAGACGACGAAGGTAGAGGAAGCAAGAGTGGAACAAAAGATTAATAAGTTTTCTAGTTTGTCAAATGAGGAGGGAAACAGAAGAGTGAGGAGTTTGTTTAGAGATTCGATACGCAAATTAGGCTCTAGGCTGCTAGAAATAATATTTTTCATTAAACTTAATGAGAGGATCCCCAAGAGAGAAGCTAAGAACCTGATGTTCTAAAATTTTTGTTGTCTTTTTGCTTTTGTGCTTTATTGTAAGTGTTGTCTTTTGCCTTAATAGTTTTGCGGGTATAAATTTTCTCTTTACCTTTTTTTCATCTATTTTGAATTTTGAATATTTTGTTTAAATTTAATTTGACCAAGTAGTTTTACTCGCCCTCCATTCTATGCATTTCTATTTTTTTTTTTTTAATAAGATGATATGTGACAAAACCCCATGAGTCACTTGACTCAAACATTGTGAAAAATGGACGATACTGCTGTTATGGGGTTTAAATAAATGAGATCTTTTACTTAAATCATATTGTTTTTCTTTTAGAAAGAGATCGTCCCAATGACAGAACAAACAATTACTATTTGATCTTAATTGGCAATTCATATAATTAAACTTTACATAAAAATGACCAAAATGATAAATAATTGGAAGTTAATTAGCAATTCAATTGTAAGCTACAATATCAGCATTCTGATTGAATGCCTTTTCTCCTGTTGCCTTTACTATCCATGGTTCAGAACAGATGTAAGTTAATTTATGTGAATAAAAAATGATAAACAATTCTCTTAGACGGATACTATTTATTTTTGTTCTTATCTAATTCATGTAAATTGTTTTGAGTTATTATTAGGTTCAACATAGTATATTGGCCAACAAAATTGTGTTGCTGTAATTGTGGTGTAAAACTTGTGCGTTGTAGTGTAGTGTTAGTGGTAGTTGCTAAGGCTTTGTTGGATTTATTCCTTTGCTTATAAATATGGTTTTTCATGATTCATTTGTTACACTTAGATTCAAAATTAAACAAATCCAAAAATGAAACACATCGGAGCTTCCTTGAGGTTCTCAATTTTGGTAATTATATTTTTGGTGTTAGGAAACGTGGAATGCAACCCAAACTATGGAGAGGCTCTGGCAAAATGTGGAATTTGCTTTCTTCTGATATCAACAAATAACTCATAAAAGATATAAGAACAATTAAATTGATAATCATGTCTGTGGCTGACCCTTTTATATATCTTTCTGAGAATCCATATACTCTCTCTACTTGGCAATGCTCACAATCTCATAATCATCTATACATCAATGCCTTTAAGAGTCGCTCGGGGAAAGCGAATGCCATCTGCAAGTATGCATGACGAGCCCTCTTCCACATGTACCATTGACCTATGATTTTTGTGCAATTGGATGCTATATTAGTTCCAAAGGGAGGTCACCCTACTGGGGTTCGCGACTTAGCTTATGCACTCACAGCATAAAAATATGGATTTTGTAGCGACAAAAGTCATCACTAAACACCAAAAGTCATCACAAAAACTATTTAGCAATGACAAATTAGTTGTCACTAAGTCGTCGCAACAATTGCCATTGCTAAAGAGATTTAATGGCAAAAAAAGTATCATTGCTAAAAAAACTTTTTGTAATGATAAAACTCACCCCTAAATATATGTAATTTCATCACTAAAACTCTTGAACTTTTGGAGTCACGGCATTTAAAAGCAACAAAATTTGCCACTAAAGGTTCATCAAGGCTTATGTTATTGCAAAAAAAAAAACTTTTAAAGGTAGGAAAAGTGGTCACTAAATGTATGATTTTAGCGGCGACAATATCTCTTGATGCTAAAAACTTTTAGCAACTACTTTTGCCAATAGTCGTGGTTGTTAAATATATACTTCTAGTGAGGACCCTTTACTTCAAGAGATTTAGCAACGACTTTTTCGCCACAAAAATCCTTTTGTTTGGCCTTTTAAGAAGCCTCTGTTGGGTAGCAACATTTAGTCGTTGCTAAATGGATCTTTTAGTGACGACATATACCTTAATGCTAAATGTTGTTTTAGTAATGACATTAGTAGACACCAAAATTCCTTCTAGTAGACATTTAGAGGAATTAGTGGCAACCATTGTCATGCTAAATGTATGCTTTTAGTCTAAATACGATTTTAGGGGCAACAATAGTGTGACATTTATAGTCGCTAAATGCTTATTTTTGCAACGAATCATTCTTTCGCTACTAAATTTTTTTTGGGGATCAATCTTTTGTGTCGCTGCTAAATATATCTTTAGCGTCAACTGTTATCAATAATATTGGTACACTATTAGCAACGATTTTAATCGCCACTAAAGAGTATTTTTTTGGATTTATAATATTTTTTTAATTATTTTCTTCAATCCTGTTTGCTAAAATAGATTTTATAATCTTACAAATGGTGAAAAATAAATCTTCCAAATCTCTAATAACATATACCATTTTACAAAATCCAATATTTTAAAATACATAAGCAAAAAGAAAGCAAATTAAACTTTGCTAACAAGTTTCATATATACATTATTGCAATAGTCCATCCAATAAGTACAAATGCAAAAACTAGCCATATAAATAATTTTTTAAGCTCATTCATACTCTCCACTATTCAATATTTAAAATAGCATTACAGCGTTATTAACCAAAAGGAAAAGAGCAATAAGTTGGCATGGGCAATTGCTTGAATCTTCGTAATTCAAGAGAGGGGCATTGGCATTCAATCTAGAAACTTTATTTTTCTTTGTAAATGTCAAGACTTTCTCCATCAATTTGTGTTAGTTAAATAGTATTGGTACACAAGTAATGTTATGTTAAATTAATATGCATTATTTGTGTTAGTTAAATAATCAATCATTAAAACTCCTAATTACTCATAAAATTATTGAGCTTCTCCACTTGAAGCATTGTTCATCGAAGGTACATTTCCCTGCTGAAAAGAAACATAACATTAAGTTTTTTAATATTAAAAAGAAGAAGCGAAATGCAAAAAATACTTGTTGGAATGTGGCCATGAAGGTAGCCATTTGAGCATGAATTTCAACTTACATTTGTGCTTGCATTTGGGCTTGCTCCTCTTGTAGTTTTTGTTCCATTTCTTAGCGCATCTCTTCACGCACTTGTTCTATTGCAGAAGAAACTTTGGACTCCACTTCATATTCATCAATGCTTCTCTTTTTCAAGGGTTTCTTCCTGTGCCCCTTGCCATGCACATACCCCAATCTCTCCTCCAATACGGTAGCTAATATCTCATCTCTAGTCAGGCATGCCTCCTCATTTGTTGTTTATTGTTGAATAAGAAGATCGTGAATGCATAACTATAGTGTAAGACATGAGTTAGAAGCATGGAAAATGGTGCAAACAATTTTTTTAAAGTAATGAATTTGAGAACATTACACACAGCTCTTGGGACTTCAGATCAACCTAAACTATCTCCCCTTCCTTTGTTCGACGGGTGTGTTGTACCTCCCATACTCAATTAGCTATTGCTGGCTCCCTTGTTTGTGGGTCCCTCTACAAAATTTTCAAATATTAGTATTTGAAGCTTTTTAGCATGAAAAAAAAGTAATAGTAAATATAGAAATGAATTTCTCCTAAAATATAATGAGATACTCACCAAAGATTCCTCAACCCCTGCAAATAAGCAAGTCCCACATGTATGTAATGTTACCTGTTTTGACATATTTCTACTATTACTACTACTTACAGCCTACATATAAAGCCAAAGTGTTATTAATGATAAAAGATCATAAAACTTCTCTTAATTAATAATAGTACAGTTGTAGTGAAGTTTGAATAAGGACCTGAAACTTGTCAGACTTAAGGTGTTGAATTAGCCAATTCCAATCTTCAGGGCTGATATCCTTTGGTTTTGCTACCTGCCTCTCCTCGTTAGTTATGTAGCCCTTATATATTTTTGACAATGAAGCCTTCTAATTCTTAAAGAGTTGTTGCATTGAGTCCATGCAATAAGACTTGAATGCCACCTCCTGCTAAAAGTTGCGAACTTTAAATTTGTCCTATACATTAAGAATAGTAAATTCAAATTATAAGTAGTTATAATTGCAAACATAACATAGGTTTTTACAGATTAATTAAAGATATGCATTTGAAATATGCAACTTGTTATCTTAACTTTCAACCATATAGTGTCCTCATCTTTGTTTATAATATCTTTCCAATCACCATCTCTAAATGACATAGTAGTTCGCACCACCTAACTAATGTAACTAGATAAGTCTCGAGCCCCATCTCCAATTGGGCGTTTAGTGACCTAGACATGGTAATTAAGATCTTGTTGCCAAATTTTGTTTTAAGGTCAACTCTTAAGCACTTATACTTTGCCCGACCCTTCTTAACAGTGCTGCAAGAAGTTGAACAATATGGAAAGAAGAAAACGATTAGATGGTGATACATAAAGAACAAATATATCTATATATAACACAAGAAAAAAATTTAACCAAGCACTTATATTGTTTTCCTTGCTCACCTACACTACTCTGGTTTTGTGATGGCTAGGTAAAAGGTGAACCATCTTGTTCTTCCTCACCAACTAGCTCTAGTGGCATCGGAGAATGTTCAACTTCTAGTGTATCATGCTCAAGTTTCCCTCTTGTACACGATGAGGATGCAACATCACTCGTATTATTGTGCCTCCCTCATTCATTTCCATGTCTTAAGCCTCATCCGCCGCATCCAACCCCTCTCCCATGCTGAGCACTTGACATTTCCTAGATCATTCTACATACATTATGAGAACAAGGTAGTTGAATAATGTAAATTTGTAAAATTATAAAACTTTTAACCAAAAGACGACTTACAAGTTATAAGGGAAATTTTAAAATTTTAAAAGAATGATAATAATAATAATAATAATAACAACATGATAGAAATTGCCATAACTATTGCTTATTATGTGTTATAACTTATTATGATATAAAACCTTGTTGACAAGATCTTAGCTTTTCTAGATACCTTGTTATACGATAACAGATCCTGTTGACTAGGTTTCAGACTTCTCTCTATTAAATTTAGGACCTTGTTGACAAGATCTTCAATTCTATCAACAAAATTTAAAGACCTTATTGACAAGATCTTCAACCTCATCGACAAGATATTATCTTCAACCTTATCAATAAGATCTTCAACCCTATATTAACATAACTTAATGTTGTCTCAATGTTGGTAGTGGAATAACTTCATATACACAATCATATCCATATTCTTATCTTTAGAAATACCAAATTTCTACTGCAACAAGGCTATTAGCATGGCTTTACATAGTGTTCTCATAAATAATGCTCTATTTAGCATTCTAACTTTACTTTCTCTTAATTTGCACTACCCTTCTTTATGCTCGTGAACCCATTTGAATAATTTATTCTACTCTTTAAGAACTATTTTGAATTACCAAATTATAGAATATTACAGAAATAGAAATGGAAACAAAAAAAATACTCAATGAAATAGGATGCTATCTACAGATTTAATATTTTAGTAATTTATTATATCCATATTTTTTATGCATGGATGCAATCTACCATTAAGTACTATAGAATCTTAGTTAATCTTGGTTAGTATTTGTGGTGTCAGTATTGACTTCATCATCCTCCCTAACTATGTCCTTTAAATCTCCTTTGTCAGTGGATACATCCCCATCATTGTCATCAATGAATTCATGTCCTGCATTAATTGCACTTAGCCATTTTCTTTGTGGGCATTCAGTTGAATAGCTTAGAGTCTCTAATGTAACATCATCCCTTTGCAACTGGACTACAAAGTCATTTCCCACATTATCATTAAGGGCCACATGTAATTCGTCCTTGTCTTGTTGATATGCCTCATCATTGAAAGCTCCTTCAAAGTCCCCACCGACGTCATGATCAGTCACCTTAGGCATATTGAATAGGTCATGGGGATTTGTCTTGACAATAATGAGCCAATTTGCATCAACTATGTCATTCAAATAGAACACTTGTTCGGCTTGATATGTTAAGACAAATAGATCATTAGAGTTAAGTGAATAATGGGTATTCACGGTAGTGATTCCAAATTTATCAACCTTGTATCCTCTTTCTAAATGAACCACATCCCACCAATGGCACTTGAATAAATGCACTTTTTATGCCTAATATATGACAGCTCATATATGTCCTCTAAAACACCATAATACTCTTTATTCTCATCTTCATCATCACCCCTCACAAGCATTCCACTATTATTTGTTCTTCGGCCTAAGGCACGATCTTTAGTGTGGAATCTAAAGCCATTCACCATAAATGCCAAGTAGTGGTGAACCACTTTTAGTGGGCCAGCTACTAAACTCATAAGGTTGTCACTAGCCTCACCTTATGCGCTTAACTTTGCAATCACTTATCACCATTGATAAATTATGTTATGATCAAAATTTATCACATAATTCTTACATCCTCGCGTGTTGTCTAGATACTAACCTGTTCAAAAAACCATATTAGGAACTCTTTAACTATTGATCCTTGCATTTCCATTTGCTTCCTGTGCTCCCAACAATGAATGGCATAGTTAAGGCAACAAATTCTTGAAGAAGTTATTATTTGGAAGGAGTTACCAAGCTCCATGAACGTACTCTATGAATGGTCAAACCTCATTACAATTATGGAGCACATACATAAAAGCTTGATTTAACTCCATACTAGAAAGAGATCTTGATTCGTAGGCTTCCCGAGCTTGGCCACTTTTATTGAAGATGGATGTCTCATCCTTTCCCATAGGTCCATCATTGTTTTTAGCAAGCCTATTGAACTTGGTGGGAATGTCTTTCAAGTAACAAGAGCAAAAAGTAAGACATTCATCTGCTAAATACCCTTATGCTATTGAACCTTCTGGTTGAGCCTTGTTGCGAACATATGTTTGTAGTGTTTACAACTACCTAAATACATAAGAGGATTTGAATAAAGAATTTAACATAGAGTATTAATGAAATTTTTAAAAGGAATATCTAGTGTAATAAGTTACCTCTCGATAGGGTACATCCACCTATATTGTACGTGCCCACCAAGCTTCACCTTTCTAACCAAATGGATAGGCAAGTACATCATGATATCAACAAAGGTTGGTGGGAATACCATTTCCAATTTGCACAATGTGCTTGCAATTTGGGATTCAAGCCGATCAAGAGCTTCGGTTGTTAGGCACTTAGAACATAAATTCTTGAAGAATTTACCTAACTCTAATATAGGTTCAAATACCTCATTATGCAACAAGTCACGTAATGCTATAGAGAATATATCTTGTAACAAAACATGGTGGTCATGACACTTAATCCATAGATTTTCACTTACGAACATTGATGCATCGTGAAATGTTTGAAGAGGAGCCGTCAGACACTTTCAAAGTAGCTAGGAAGTTACAAACTTTTAACTTCTCTTATGGGGATAATGCATAGCAAGCAACTGGAATCAGAACTTTCTTCCCTTCTTCTATCAGGTGTAATTCTAACCTAATTCCCATGTCAACCAAGTCATACTGACTTTTCACTATATCCTTTGTCTTTCCAACCAATCCCATAATAGTTGATATAATATTATCAAAAACATTTCTCTCAATATGCTTAACATCAAGGTTGTGTCAGATCAACAGTGTTTTCCAATAAGGTAAGCAGAAAAAGATGCTTTTCTTCCTCCAATTAAATGCATTGGTCACATGGCCATGCTTTCACTCTTGACCTTTCCCTAGAGTTACATTACCCAATGCTCATAATTGAAAAAGTGCCTTATCACTGGTTAAAGGAGAGGGAGGAACTCTATGCTTAACTTTCCTATCAAATGCCCTTTGATTTTGCCGCCAGGGATGATTGGTTGGCAGGAAGTGATGATGGCCCAAGTAGCACAACTTATTTCATAATGAAATAGAATATGTGTCTTTGTGGCAATAGGGGCATGCAAGCTTTCCTTTCGTAGACCATCCTGATAGGTTCCTATATGTCAGAAAGTCATTAATTGTTTACAATAATGCTGTACGCAACCTAAAATTAGACTTCTTGTAGGCATCATATGTCTCTACTCCTTGCTCCCACAATTCAAGCAACTCCTTAATCATTGTTTAGAGGTATACATCTATGTCATCACCTAGACTTTTGGAGCCTAGAATTAGAAGTGTCATCATAAATTATGGATGCTTCATACATTGCCATGATGGCAAATTATATGGAACCAAAACAACTGGCCAAATATTATGATTAGTACTCATATTTCCCCAAGGCTAGAACTCATTACTTGCTAGACCCAACCGAACATTTCTTAGATCACTAAGAAATTTTGGATGCTGCTGGTCAAACGATTTCCATGCAATAGAGTCAACTGGATATCGTAAAACACCATCATCAATGCATTCTTCATCATGCCACCTTATCTCCTTAGCTGTGTAGTGAGACATGTATAGCCTTTGTAGCCTAGGCTTTATAGGAAAATATCGTAACACTTTATGAGGAACTTTCTTTCGTTTATGACTATTTGACTTCCATCGAGATATATTACACTTAGGACATGATTGAGCATTGGTGTGCTCTCTCCAATACAAGATGCAATCATTGTCACATGCATCAATCTTGGTGTAATTCAATCCTAACTCTTGAATTACCTTCTTCGCTTCATAATAGGAGTTAGGTATTAATGCCCCTTCTGGAAGAACGTCCTTGAATAAGCTTAATCACAAATCCATGGATTTGTTGCTCCAATGGTTAAGGCACTTAAGGTGGAGTAGCCTAACTATAAAAGAGAGTTTCAAAACTTTGTCATAACTTGGATAGAGGTTAGTCTAAGCATCCTATAACAAGTCAAAGAACTGTCTCACTTGCCCATTAGGTGGCTCATGGTTCTTTGGCCCATGGTTCATTTCATTTGAATTTGCGTGACCATACGCATCATGAAACATCCCAATACTTCTTCATCAGTATCATCAGCTACCTCATCATTATCCTAATGCAATGAACTGTAAGCACTAGGACAAACTTCTACATGTGAGTCCCACACTTCATAACTTGGGCTAAAACCCTTCCTGAATAGATCTGCCCTTATATTAGTGTGACTCTTCCATTCTATATTCCTACACCCTTTGCATGGGCATCAAATTATATCTGTCACCCTTGGCTAATTGAAGGCCCACTATAGAAACTCATCAACTCCTCGTCTATATGATGGAACAACTCTATTATTGATCTTTATCCAACTTTTATCCATCTCTACTATTTCCTACATTTTAATTAACATCATTGCAAATTAAGTTGTGGACAAGTCAAACCTTTTTACATGTAAAGAATTGTATACTTATGTCAAGTAATGAGCTTTAAACTAGGCCATCCCTATTTCTAAAATTTAGATCTAAACCAAAACCAAACTTTAGTTCTAGTACAAACCATAATGAGGGATAGGTTTTAGTCATTACCAGAATGAGCTATTGGGATTCATAAAATCATACTCTCCTCTCTTATATATTACTTCTAACCATGTCTAAGAAATTCTCAAGGAGGCAAACATAGAGACCAAAGAGCATGAATGGCATTAGTTTGATAATAGTATAGGCTTTGATGTATATGTTGCTCATGAAAGGTTGTACATGATATATTTGTAATGTAAACATTCCCATATATGTAAAAGTATAAGATTATGATGTAAATACCATTTTTGAATGTAAATGTGCAAGAATGTGTAATTTGACTATGAGTGTGCCTTGGAAAATATATGTATAATGGCAAAAGGATGAGTGATTTTGATTCGCACGATGTTTAGGACCTGATGAAATAGTCATATGTAACGCCCGGTACGTTGTACAATCGCTGGAACGGGCCAGTTTGAAAAGCAAGTCCCCTGAGATGAGTGATTCAAGGCCAAATAAAATTTGAATAAAATTTTAAATAATAGAAAATGAGGATTTGAGCCTTGAGTTGCCCAAAAAATAGGGTCGGAGTGATTCAAAAAATTTGCCGAAAGGCCAGTGGCATTTTCGTAAATAAGTACAATTTTAGAAAAACACCTAGGAGGGATTTTTAAATGGAAATTTCGAGTTGCCCAGGGTTCTCAAAGGCCCCAAAAACCATGGGAAGCTCTGGGACTGGTAAAACTCCTCCGGTGTACTCTTTCCGACGTCAGTTGACCTAAACTTTGACTAATTCGTTCGGAAGGTTTTAGCTCCGATTTGAGTGATTCCAAAAGCATTTTATTAAATTGGGAATCTTAATTTTATGATGGAAAAGATGGTTCTAAAAAAGGAGCTAAAACGAAGCCAAACCAAAAATGCCATTATAGAAGGGCAAAAATGGAAACAAAGTGCACAAAAGAAGCTTCCAAACTCCCTTTTTAAGCCATGTTCAGCTCCCCCTTCTCTAAACTGACTTTCTTCTGCCCAAAACTCAGAAATGGAGCTGCTGTCTTAGGCGCACAAAGGGAGGAAATTTTGGAGGAAGAAAAGCCAAAAAAAAGGTGAGAAAGTGTAAAGTTTTCATGCTCTTTCCTCTTGAAACTTCATCCTCCCCTTCTTGCTTTATCATTCTATGGTTTTAATGTATTTTTTGGTGCTGATTTGGGTCCAGATCAGAGGAGGGAAATTCGAAATTTAAGGAGGAGAAAGAGGGAAGAGGAAGGGCTCTTAAAGGAAGCTTGATTGCAAGGTAGTTTCTCTCCCTTTATTGCTTCTTTTTCTCCTTCTCCTCTTCCATGGTAGGATGTCTCAACCAGAACCATGAAGAGGGAAGAGTTTCTGTTTTATAATCCAAAAGAATCCATCAAACTAAGGCATGGGAAGATGAATTATACCAAAGAAATGCATGAAAAACTAGTAAAACTCAAGTTGGAAAAGTGTAAGGTGCTTGAACATAAGTTAAAATCTGGGTTGATTCAAGACTTCCCCATCATATGTAAGTGTTTGTTTGAGTTTCTAAGACTCCTAGGGAGCCTCCCAAGTGCCCCATCCATTAAGGAAAAATCCCAAACTCCATGGGTTTTTAATAGAAGCATAACTAGATCAAAACCCTTAGAGATAGCTAGGGAGTATTTTAAATGGTTCCAAACTTGATTTGGGACTTTATATGATAAAAGAAGATAGGAGAAACCCTTGGAAAAAATTTAGAAGCCTTAGGTTGGGAGATGAGGCAATGGCTTCCATAATGTAACCTTATGAAGCAACATGGACCTAGGTTTGTGAAAGTGAGTGTGTGATGGCTTCAAGGACCTTAAATGAGGTCAAGAGGTCTAAATATGGCAAGAGAATGGAACCAAGAATGTTAATTATGGTAGTTGCTTCATTAGGTCCTTAATGGAACCATATTGTGACAAATAGACCAAAGTGTAGTCTTAAGAGTGAATTGGATGTCATAATTTGTTCCAAGAGTATAATTTAGTGTTGTTTATTGTGAATAGGCCAAAGAAATCCAACCCCACCTTCTTGTGTTTGTGGAACCGAAAATGAGAAGAAACAAGCAAAGTAAAGCTTGAATTTGCACCAACGTAGCTTTCCACCTTTTCTTGTTGCATTTTCTTGTTGCATATGGTGTCATTGTGTGCTTGTGTGTATGTTTATATGTTTGAGACATGCCACTTGATGCTATGTTGCTATTTTGGTACCAATATGCTTTCTTGAATGTCTTTGAATGATGGAAATGGCTCATAAGGGCGAGGTAGTGCCAAAAGTCCCTTAATGTGGGTGAGGAGATGCCAAAAGTCTCATGGCATGGGTGAGACAAGGCCAAAAGTCCCTTGGATGGGTGAGGCAAAGTCAAAAGTCCCAAGAACCAAGAGTGAGGCAATCCAAAAGTCCTAGAAATGGGGTGAGGCCAACCCAAAAGTCCCTATAGCTCATTCTTATTCTTGACATGTGTTTATGACATAAAAATGTGGAAATTGAATGCTTCATCGATTGAGTAGTTGCATACTTGTACCCTTGACATGTTATATGCCTTGAAAATGTGATTGAATAGGTGTATGAGCTATTGAGATTCAATGAATCTCACCCCCTCCTTTCTTTCATCTCATATGATCTAGGTGGAGTTCAAGACCCAAAGGATGGAAGTCAAGGAGCTTAAATCTCCATCTCTTAGCAAACCTTTATATTTTGATATATTATGATAACTAGAATGTAAAAGTAGATATGTAAATGTTATTTTTGAGCCATGACACTTTGAACAAGTGTAAAACTATGTAAAGTTAGTGTATGTATCAAGAATAGAGTCTAATGAGTAGAATTATGTATTTGGACCACTTGGGAACCCATTTGTGTATGTATGTTTATGGAAGTGGCATGGTGAATTGAGTTGCATGAGAGTTCAGACCTTATGAGGGACTTATTTATGCTATATTTATGCTTTCTAAGTTGCTCAAATGTGTGTGGAACCATGGATGGCTCATTTGAACCAAAGTTGCCCCTTGTTGGGACCAAAATTGCCATAAGCTTGAGTTATGGCAAAATTTGACCAAATGACCTCTTCTTGACTTGGAATTTTGTATGCAAGTAGATCTTGACTAGAGATTTTTGGGAAGCTAAAGATCAGATCATTTGGAGGTCTGTGGAATTTTCTATGATTTTTCAAAGTTGGTATCAGAATTTCGGATTTGCACTGGTACTGTTCATTTGGTCAGTTTTGAAATTGTGTCATCCGAGGGGCAAACATGGTCCAATGGCTACAAAATTTTATGGCTAGAAACTAGGCATTCACAGTGACTTGTAAAAACTAGAAGAACCTCATTTGGAGGTCTGACTTGAGAGATATGAATTTTTGAATTTCAGGGACAGTAGCAGTAGCTCAGCACGACCTGAGTCACGGTTCCATTGAATTTGGGTAGCTGAGCGTGATTTATCTGATCTGAGTCTATTTTTAAAATAAATTTAAGGTTCATAGCTTTCCAAATTGGTATTATTTGTATGGATTGGATTTTTTTGGAATTAATTGGACATTTTCGAAGTTCATAGTAGACACTTGCATCAGTACCAGTAGCTGTCCGAACCTTAACCCCTTTTCACGTGTCAAATGTTTTCTGTGTTATGTTTCATGGCCTGGGCATATTTTTAGAATAAATTAGACATGTGTAGCTTTCCATAATGGCCAAGAATGAACCATTTCAATTTTTCTAAAATTAGTTACAAATTTTGAAACTTCCTATCAGTAAACTGAACCAGTGGCCCAGACAGCAGCAACCCCAGTGGGTTTTCGGATGTCAAATGTTCTCCCCTTAATGCTTCATGAGCTGAAACTATTTTTATCATGGGGTAGACATCCAGAGCTTTCTGGAATGGTAAATTTTGTTGGATTTCAAATTTTTTGGATTTAGTTATGAATTTCTAAAATTGTGACAGAAAAACTGAAATTCTGGCCGAAAATAAGAGTGTGAATTTGATGGTCCCCTTTGAGTTCCACGAGTTATGGGCCAACTTTGGTCATGCAAATGAGTTGTATGTATGTAATTAAATATGAAAAAGTGTTGTATGAGCTCATATGGTCCGTGTGACACCGAATGAAATTTTTATATGCGACGTAACGCGAAATAAGACATTATTTTAATATCATTTTCCATTCCCTTTGTTCAATTGATCATGTGAGACTTAGAAATGATCGGAAGCATGCTAGAAATATATGGTGTTACATCATATCTGTTGTATTTCATGTTTGGAACATGCTCAAATGGTCATATGACATGAGGAAGCTCTTCTTGAACCATTTGGAACAATATATGTCCCACTTCTCTTATGGAAAGATTGTGGAACCACGACTAAACATTGAATATGATTGTATTTTGATGATTTTAAAAGTAAATGATGTAGGAATGAATATGCAGAACAAATCATCTTTTTTCCAGAGCTGGTAATAAGAAGCTGTTAACAAGGAAAACCATGTTATTGACAAGGTGTAAGATGTTGTTGACCGGGTTAAAGATCTTGTTGATAAGATCTCAAATTTAGCAAAGAAAAATTTAAGGCCTTGTTGACAAGATCTTTTACCTTATGACAAGATAATCTTAATTGAGAAGCTTTGAAAAAACTCAAAGTTGGCTAACTCCTCTAGAATCTTGTCAATAAGGTGTCAATTATAGAAAGGTAGAATACATAATATATGATTGTATGACACACACACCCAGGTGCAAGAATTTGCCCAAATCTAATTTGGGCACCAAGTTTACAGCACTTAAAAAATTTAAGCATATATTAGAACTTAGGCACACAAGTACAAGAATTAGACCAAATCTAATTTAGGCACATGTCAAAACTTAAAACCTTTCATCCATTTCATTGTCATCCTAAAAAAAGGAACTAACACCATACTTTAGCAGTATCATAGCAAACTATCAAGGCAACAGAAATTAAACCAAAATATGATTTAGGCACATATTAGAACTTAAAACCATTCCTTATCATCCTCATCCTCAAAAAAAGAACTTACACCAGGCTTCAGTAATATCACACCAAACTATCAATGTAACATAAATTAGACCAAAATCTGATTTAGGCATAATTCAGAACTTAAAACCATTTCATATCATCCTCATCCTCATCCTCAAAAAAAGAACTATCACCAAGCTTCAACAATATCACATCAAACTATCCAGGCAACAGAAATTAGACCAAAATCTGGTTTAGGCACATATCAAAACTTAAAACCATTTCCTATCATCCTTATCCTCAAAAAAAGAACTGATAAGTGCTAATTTTCATATATTTTATCCACATTTATTATTGTTTTTAATGATTAATTTGAGCTTAAATGGATTTATTATGCAATATTTGAATTTGTGGTTAATTTTGGAAAATAAAACAATCTTGAATTAATTAGGAGAATTTTTGGATTTAAATTGCTAAGATTTTATTTTCCAAAATTCTTTGATGATTAAATACTTTTTATCCTTAAAACACTTTTTAATTTTGGGCAGAGTTTTCTTTTGGACAAATGAATTGAAAAATTAAAATGAATTAAGGAAAAGATTGGATGATAATTCTATTTTTTTATTAAATTCTGATGGCAATATTGTAAATAATATATTAGGATTTTTATATTTGTTTTTGTTGGTTCTCTTGGGCAGAAAAACGCAGCAGTAAATCAAGAAAGAAATAACGTGGGGAGCTGGGGGAAAATTTGAATACAAGAGCTATGGATTTTACGTAGAAGCTAGGTGGGAAAGTTGAAGA
Source organism: Erythrophleum ivorense (assembly GCA_026724425.1). Classification (NCBI taxonomy): domain Eukaryota; kingdom Viridiplantae; phylum Streptophyta; class Magnoliopsida; order Fabales; family Fabaceae; genus Erythrophleum; species Erythrophleum ivorense. Next base: position 10,850 of record JAIUCV010000901.1, on the reverse strand, counting down.
ATGAAAGGAAAGAGCTACAGGTTGCACTAGTGATAGGCTACAGCTTAAACGTGGGCAGAATGAGACGAAGAAGTTGAGCTGATGGAATGCAGGAGCTAATGTGATGGCAACAGCTGGGAACATGATATAAGAAGGAAAATGCATGTAGAAACGTAAGAAAGGCGAGCTGAATCACGTGGAAGCTTGGGTAGAAGCTGGAAGACACAAAAGTTACGTGAATGAGTAGAAAACAGAGCATGAAGCGAAGCAACAAGTTGAGCACGAGGAAAACGAGCTGAAGCTTGCATGAGTTGGGAGAACTAGCTACGAATTAGAGGAGAAATTTGGAGCTGAATGATGGAAAGAAAAGAAGCAAGTTCGAACTGCACGAGCTGAATGGGAGCTGGAGAAAAGTAACGAGCAAAACAGAGCATGCAGATAAATGAAGGATATGAAGTTGAATCACTTAGGAGCTAGAACAAGCTAAGCAATGAGATTTTATTGAAATAATAAGCTGGAATTTAGCTGCAGAATTGTGTGGATTAATGAAGCAACCAACTCGAGCTACTGGCTGGAAGATACTGAAGCTGTGAAGACGCTAGAAAATGCTGAAGCTGGACAATGCAAACGCTGGAAGCCACATGAAGAAAATAACGATTAGAAAAAGCTGAGCTAACGAGAGAGCTGAGCACGGGAGGAATGCAGTAGCATCAGCACAAGAATTATGGGAAGATTATAAATAAGGCACATGATTATTAAGTAAAGAAAAGAAGCGATGAAAGGCAGCTGAAAATTGACGTGGAACAAGACGTGGTTTTGCATGAATCTGAAATGAAGGAGTCAATAAAAGAGTCACGTGAACAGGAGCAAGTTTAAAGCGTCCAGAAGCACACTCCAAGGAGGATTCATACTTTATTCACGCCTCACATAATCCAGCACAGTCACGCCTCTGATTTATCACCAGAGTTTACTCCATTCACGCCTCAAATTCTTAGCAAATCCTTGCCTATATATAGAACCATTCACTCATCAAGGAAGGGTGTCGTTTTGCAAATGAAGAAAGGTCAAACGAGAACGTGAAGAACACAGAAGGAGAACGAGATTCCTGGAGCATTCTTCCAATAACTCTTCTCCAATTAAATTCTTCATGGCAGCTTAATTCACCCATGGTGGCTAGCTGAGAATTGGAAGCTCCCAGATGAAGATTTGAGCTCTATCTTTTCCCACAAAATTGGATAATTATTCCTTACTATGTCTTTTAAATTCCAGCATTAAATCTTTGATTAATTTGACTAGGTTTAGTTGATTGATTTAGGAATTTAGTTGCTGAAATTTTATTAATTTGTTTTATGAATTGAATTTGACTTTGGAATTTTGATTATGATCATCACATGTTTATAAAAAATTCCAGAATTAATGTGCAATTTACTTTCAAATTCCTCTTGATCTTGGGTTAATTGATGCAATGGTTATTGGATTAATTGACGAGAAATTAAAGTGTTTGAGGAATTAATTAATCTAATTGGTCAATTAGTATCTTAAGTAAATTGTGCATGTGATTCTATTAATCAATTGAATTTGGTTAAAGTGTGTTCTTGTTCTTAATTCAATTAATTAGTTATTCAAGGTTTTTTGTGGTTGCAAATTCCTTGTATAATTAATAAATTGAATCTTGGATGGTTATTCAAGAATCTTTATAAGGAATACACTAAAGAGCAAGGAATTAATTCCAAATTTGGTAAATTAAATCAAGGGCAAGGATAATTGAATTCTAGGGAGTCCAATGCAAAGCTAGCTACCATATTCTCTTAATTGTTCATCTCATTTAGTTTTAAATTCTTTTGATTTTTGTCAATTAAATTTAGTTCAATTAAATTCTAGCACTTCAACCCCAAAATAAGTTTTAGTAGCAATACTTAGAATAACCTTTCCATAAACAAATTAAGGCATAAACTCTAAGGGAGATGACCTAGGATTGCACCATTAACTATAAAAATTTATTTCGCTTCCTAGTTTTATTTGAGATTGCACGACACAATCGTCAAAGAACTAACATTAAACTTCAGCAATATCACAGAAAATTATCAAGGAAACAGAAATTAGACCAAAATCTAATTTAGGCATAATTCAGAATTTAAAACCATTTCATCTCATCCTTATCCTCATCCTCAAAAAAAGAACTAACTCCAAGCTTCAGCAATATCATAATAAACTATCATGGCAATAAAAATCAGACTAAAATCTGATTTAGGTACAATTCAAAACTTAAAACCATTTCATCTCATCCTCATCCTCAAAAAAAGAACTAACACTAGGCTTCAGCAATATCACAGCAAACTATCAAGGCAAAAGAAATTATACCAAAATCTGATTTAAGCATAATTCAAAACTTAAAATCATTTCTTCTCATCCTCATCCTTAAAAAAAGAACTAACACCATACTTTAGCAATATCACAGCAAACTATCAAGGCAACAAAAATTAGACTAAAATCTAATTTAGGCACATATCAGAAATTAAAACCATTTCATCTTATCTTGATCCTCAAAAAAGGAATTATCACCAAACTCAGCAATATCATAGCAAACTATCAAGGCAACAGAATTGGAAAACCTCTCAAAATTAACCAAAATTTGATTTAGACATATATAAGAACTTAAACCATTTCATCTCATCTTGATCCTAAAAAAGGACTAACACTAGACTTAGCAGTATCACAATAAACTATCAAGGTAACAGAATTAGATCAAATCTGAGAATTAGACTAAAATCTAATTTAGGCATATATCAAAACTTAAAACCATTTCATCCTCATCCTCAAAAAAGGAACTAACACCAAATTTCAGCAATATCACAGCAAACCCTCATGGCAACAGAAGAATTGATGCTAAATGTCACAACAAAATATCATAAGAGCAAGCTTAATATCCTTCAAAGGAGGGACACTTTCAATGATTGTAATTCTTTTCAAATGATTGCATGAAGAAAAATAATACCTTTATAATATGGCCTTTACCAAAAGTAATATTATTGTTGAAGCCCCTGTTAATTGAGCTAGCAGTTACAATGAAGATCTAAGGAGCCACATTTGATATTGTTTGAGGAGTTAACACTTTTATTATATTACTTGGTTATTACAGATAAAATAGACAAAGATTACCATATGACTATTCTCTAAAAACCATTTTAAATAAGGATAGCACACAACATAATTGGTAATGGTCCTATCCATGTGACTAGTCTGAATTCATATGTTTAGCAATATCTACTATAAATTTACATATTAGAACTAAGTATAACAAATTCATTGTCAATTCAACAAATTTACAAAGGCTAAAAGATGGGCATGAAATAGCATTAAAGGAGGAGAAACTAGCACAAAAAAGAAGAAATTCTAAGAAAAAGAAAGTAAATTCGATTCAGAAGTGGCATTACTATCTAGGCTTTATTACAAAAACCTAGTGGGCATTATTCAATTCTACTAGGAGCAAACAATGGATAACCACAGCCACATTCACAGCACTCACAACACAAAATCAATTGCATAAAGAAAGAGCAAACAATGGACCAAATTACCACTCATATAGCCACTTTCCTCTTCAGTTTGTGTTCTCCTCTTTCATGGCAAAATCAAGTCATAGGATACTCTATTTTTTCATGCTCAAAACATTTGGTTGGAATAGCTTCATTCATAATGAAATAGACCAAAGGGATGTATTGGAACAAATATTGAGAAGGATCTGCAGAAGGTTTTGCCAGCGGATACGAAGAAGGTTTGAAATTGGAAAAAGGGGAAAGACTTTAGCGAGCGAAATGAATCTTGGTTTTCCAAGTGACTTTGTGACTTCCTTTTGGTTATTTTAGTAAAGCTCGTTCTATTGTTTGTTACTTTAGTAAATGAGAGAAAATGATATAATATTATATAATATGTATATATAATTATATAATATCATTTTAAATATTACGTTATTGGTAATTAAATAATAAAAATAAAAAAGAAACAATTGATAATTGATATATAAATAAAAAATAGTTAAAGTGATAAAAAAAATAAAAACATAGGTTTAGAAGAGAAATTATGAAGAAAATGAGACTAGAAGGTAAAATTTTAAAGGCCATAACTTTGAGCACCGTAGTCCATTTGAGGTGTTTTTTTTTTCAATTCGGGTATTTTTTCGAGATCTATGCAAGGCAAATGCCAAAGGTGGTTTGGTTACTTATTTTTTCCAAAAAAGGTATTTTAGGCCTCCAATTTTGAGATTTTTGTTTTTCACTATCTTTCATCATTAAAACAAGCCTATAAGAGAAGTTTTCTATAATTACACAATGCTTTTCATGAATATTCTAAATTTTTAATTAATTTTTGAGTTATGTATTTCTTAATTTTTGTCCCATTATATTTTTGTCCCAACTAAAGCTCTTAATCCTAAACATAAGCCATCCTCCAGCTCATCCCTCTAGAATTCGCATATGTGGCTACCTTAATAGGAAATGCATACTAAATCATTACATTAGGGCTCATCTTCACAAAAAAAACATCATTTAAGGTCTCCCCAAGTTTAAAGAGGCATCATCTGACCATTAAAGCATCAAGATTGAATTTAAGGTTCCAAATTCACATCCATGGTTGCCCTCACCAAGAAATCTATAGAAATCATTATATTTTTGCTCATTACCCAAACCAAAAGGAACTATTATAAGCCATGGAACTTGAATATTAAACCAAAAGTCCCAATTTACAAAACCTAGAACCTTAGGCATTAATGGATGAAGAAGAAGACAAAATAAGAATTTAATAGGCTTACCCAACTAAAATTAATGTTACAATAACAAGAGATTGGGGTGCAGGTCAATTTATCCATTCTTTCTTCTTCTTGTAACACCATAATGTATTAGTCTCATTTAACTTTCACTTAAGCTTGATTCTGTAACATTCAATTTTTTGAAAACAAGAGAAAACACGAGAAACATAACGTATAGTTTCTCCGTAAACAAACAAAATTCACTAGATACAAAAGCAAGCCCCCTGAAATGATGTGTTTAAGGTCCCAAAAAAATTTAGGAAGCATTCTAAACTTCTAAAAATGAGAATCCCAGGCTCAGACGGAAAGAAAAAAGGAGTTAGAATGAAAAAATAATTTCTTACGAAAAACTTACGAAACGTAATGGCATTTTCATAATTTTGAGCAAGTTTTAGAATTTACACAAGAGGGCCTTTTAACTAAATTTTTGAGTTCTTCAAAGTTCTTAGGAACCCTGAAAACCATGGGAAGTCCTAGGACAACTAAAACTGTAATGTCCGATTTTTCGAAAAACGATGAAAATGAGTCAGTTTCCAAAAGAAGTCCCCTGGATAGAGAAGTTTGATGCCAACTAAAAGTAGGATCAAATTCTAAATAATAGAAAATGAGGATTTAAGGTTTAAGATGCCCCAAAAACCAGAGCCAGAGAAACTCAGAAAATTTGCCGAAAAATGTAAGGGCATTTTTGTAATTTTTGAAAAATTTTGAAAACTCACAGGAGGGCTTTTTAAATGAAAAATTTAAGCTTTCTGGGGTTCTCAGAGGCCTTGAAAATCATGAAAGCCCTAAAACAGTTGAAACCCCTCCTGTGAGCGAGTTAGGCAAAGGTTGACCAAAACTTTGACTGAATAGTTCGAAATAGTTTTAAATCCAATTTGAGTGGTTCCAAAGCATTTTATAAGTTAAAGAGCCTAAATATTATGATGGAAAAGACATATTTTGAAAAGAAGTTAAAATGGGCCTAAAATGAAAAAACCAAGAATAAGGACTAAAATGCAAAATGGAAAAGCTGCTTTTTGCTCTCTTAAAACACGTTCTAGCGCTCCCCAAGCTGCACCAATATTTTACCCATTTCTGAAACTGCTAAAACTCTAGCCAAGGCATCATGTGGAAGGAGAAACAACGAAGGAGAGAAGAAGCCTTGAATAGGTATGAAAGGGTGTGTTTTCTTCCTTTTGTCTTTACAATAAATATTCCCCTCCTTCTCCTCCATATTTCCATGAGTTCAGAATGTATTTTGATGTTATGTTAGTTTTGGTCCAACAAGGAGAAGTTAGGATTGGAGGGAAGGCTTGGGTGCAAGAGGAAACTACTTGGAAGAGCAAGAATTTAAGGTAGGTTCCATTCCTTTCCATAGCTTTTCTTGCACTTCTTGCTTGTTCTCCTCCATATGAATTTCATGCAACCTAGAGCCCATCTAAAGGGAGTTGAATTTTGACCATATCAAGGGAAGAACAAGTGATTTAGAGTGTGGGAATTTATAATAGACAAGTGGAAACAAAAAGGGAGCCTTAAAATTCAAGTTGGCACAACTTGGGGTTTTGAAATAAGTGATGAAATCTGATTTTTCCTAGAGGTATTCTAGCTTATGTAAGACATGGTTTGAGTTCCTTAAACCCCTAGGAAGTTACATATGTGACATTCCTTCCAAGAAAACAAAGCAAAGTTCAAGGGCTCTTTCATGATGTATATCTCGACCACACAAGGTCTGGTCACTTGAGGAGTATTTTAATTTATTCAAAGCCTAGAATGGGACTTCTTATGATGGTAGAAGGTGGGAGGAACCCTTGGAAAAAATTTAGAAGCCATGGATGGGAGATGAGGCAATGGCTTCCATAATGTGACCTTATGAAGAAACTTGTGTTTAGGCTTTTGTAAATGAATATGTAATGGCTCAAAGGACTTTAAATGAGGTCAAAAGGCCTAGAAATGAGAAGAGAATGGAGTCAAGAATTTGAATCATGATGGTTGCTTCAATAGGCTATTTATGGAGCCATTATGTGACTTATGGAACCAAGTGTGTTCTTAAGAGTAAATTGAATGCTTTAACTTGTTTCAAGAATATAATTGAGTGTTATTCATGATGGTTAGGCCAAGGAAACCGACCCCACCTAAGTGTTCTTGTGGAACCGAAAAAGGGAAGGAGTAAGGCAAAGTAAAGCTTGCATAGATAACAAGGTAGCTCTTTTCTCCTTCTTTCATGCATGCTTGAGTGTTTTTCTTGTCTTGAATGTGTGTGTGTATGTTTAAAGTCATGAAATATATTTCTAGAAGTATTCACATGCCATGGTGTCTTGATGCTTTGCTTATGTATTGAAATGATGCTTAATGAATGCCTTTGGTTTGCTTGAGCTTGGTGAAGCCAAAAGTCCCTTAGTTAAGGTGAGAATGAGCCAAGAGTCCCTAAGGTTGGGTGAGACAAAGCCAAAAGGCTCTAGCAAGAGCGAGGCTTAGTCAAAAGTCCTTTGAAAATGGGCGAGGCAAGTCCCAAAGAGAGTGGGTGAGGCTAAACCAATGCTTTGACAAGTTTATATATGTTATTTATGTCCTTATGAATGAAGAGAATGCTTTATGTATGATCGAGAATTTCATGCTGGCATACATGTATCTAGACTTGAAACTTGCATCAAGTATGTGTGTTTGAAAGGGAGATGAGCTATTGAGATTTCTAGAATCTCACTCTTCCCTCCCCATTACTTAATATGCCTAGGTGGATCAAGAGAGCAAGGAAATAGGAGCCACCACACTTGGAAGTAAGAAGGTTAGCAATGAAGTTGTAAAATATTTGTATTATAGCCATACGGTTGTCACATGATGTATCTCCATAATGTATATGTGATGTATGAGCTTATGAAAATTTGTAAAAGTATGGGTATATTGTATATGTATGAGGACTAGACCCATATGAATGATATTTCATGAATTTGACTTAGATATGCCAAGTTATACAAGTATGGCTCTTGTGTATATCTTGGTGTGGATGAGTGAGATTATGGAATCTAGGTTATTAGCCCTTTGAAACATGTTTGATAGAGTGTTCTAATGCTTTCCCACGTGCTCATGTGGCCATAGATTGAGAAGAAGCAAAAATGGACCCCTTGAGACCCCGTATGAAGCTTAAAAATGGCATTTTGTAAACCTATGTCACAAACTGAACAAATGGACAAATTTCCTCATGAAATTTGGCATGCATCTAGAGCTCATCTAGAGATTTTTGGGAAGCTAAATTGCAGAATTTTTGGAGGTCTAGGAAATATTTGGTGAATTTTTGAAGTTAGGAATTTTTCTGATTTTGGTCAGTGTACTGTAGCTTTGGTCTGAAAATACATCTATATCAAACATGGGCCAAATGAGGTCCAATGGTCCTAAAATTTTATATGGAGAAACTAGACATGCACAGTGAGCTATAGCAGCTAGAAGCACCTCATTTGGAGGTCTATAGAGAGAGAAATGAATTTTTAAAGTTAGAACTCACTGTCAGTGATGCAGCAGGACCCTCAGCACTGTTCCATCCATTTTCTCCAGTTTAATGTCATTTTCTGGGTCTGGAGTTATTTTTTCCTTAATTTATACATCTGTATATTTCCAGATTGATATAGTTTACTTGATTTGGAGTTTTTGGGAATTAGTTATGAATTTTTAAAATCCATATTAGTAAGCTGTAGCAGAATGCAAGGGCAGCCAGACCTTTCATTATTTTCGGTTGTCAAAAATAGTACAACTAGGTTTTTCATACCTGTAATTATTTTTACCTTATATTAGACATACAGAGATTTTTGGAAAGCTATCATTTGCCTCGTTTTGATTTTGTTAGAATTAATTATGATTTTTCAAAGTCTGCCCCAGAAAACTGAAAATTGGAACCCATTGCAAAAATTCTGATATGTGTTCCAAACCTCCAAACCCGAGTTTCTTGACCTAAATGGCTATGAATCTGATATGTTTTAATATGTTATGGTCTAAGAGGAGTTGAGGATCAATTCATGGGCTTTGGAAGTGATTTAATGCTGAGCTAGAGGTTCTTAGTAGTGTGCTTCTCATTGTTATATGTTGTATGTGCAAGTAAATTGTGTGTGTAACAACCAGAAATGGAATGAGAGAAAAATGAGAAAAGAGGAAGCTGGGAAATTTTCGGAGAGCTGAAAATTTCTAAGTCTTCTCGCCATAGCGAGAAATAGAGTCGCCATAGCGAGAATGCCTCCTCGCAATAGCGAAGATGTTCCTAGTTGTAGCGAGTGCGACATTCTATACAGAAACTAGGGAGTTGCTCGCCATAGCGGTGCTATAGCGAAGGCAGAGGTCTGGAACAGGCCGAGCTCGCCGTAGCGACGCTATAGCGAAGGCAAAGTCTGGAACTTGCACGAGCTCGTCGTAGCGAGGGTAACGACTCGCTATAGCGAGAGCGGTCCAGAAAAGCGTAAAAAGAGAGATTTTGACTTTTTAAAGAGTCTAAACTTTTCCTTTCTCTTAGAACCGACCTGAGCTTCGACCAAAGAGAGAGAAGAGAGCGGTGGAGAGAGAGAGAGAGAGGCCAAGAAGCAAGGAGATCAAGCAAAGAGGTGAGTAAGCTTTAGATTTCCCTAGCTTTTCTTGTCTCCTCCTCTTGCTTTCTCTTTCTATGGTTTTAGAAGCTGAGTTAGGAGAGGTTCAGAAGAGGGAAATAGGAAAAACTACTCTAGAAGGAGGGTAGAACTCATTTATCCTCAATTCTTCTTCCTTGCTTTCTTCTTGGAGAGCTTGAGAGAGGAAGGAGAGTGAGTAGAGTTCTAGAGAGAGAATCCCTAGATCTGTGAGGGTAATGAGGGTTTAAATGGATGAAGAATCTCTTTTAGCTTGGTAAGAGTTATTTAAATTATGAGAGAGTAATTGGTGCTCTTTGTTCTGCCTAGGCTCAAAGGAAGAAACTCCACCTTGTTGTGAGTGTGAAATCAAGGAGGGAGAGGAGAAATTGAAAGGGAAGACTTATGTAATCTGAGAAGGTAGCTCTCTACTCTGTTCTTGTTGCATTCTTGGATGTGCAATAGTCATTGTATGTTGTATATGTGCTTGTATGATGAGATATGCCATTGCTTTTGCCTTGATGCACTGGTACCAATATGTTTATGATATGATGTGTGAAAATTGCTCGGGTGAGGTGGTGCCGAAAGTCCCTTGAGACGGGTGAGGAGGAGCAAAAAGTCCCTAAACCAAGGGTGAGGCCGATCCAAAAGTCCTAAAGCTCGGGTGAGGCTAAACCGAAAGTCCCTAGAGCTTCGTCTTGGCATTGGTTTGATTCCATGGCATGAAACACATATGTTGTGTTATGATGATTTGTTTGCATGTTTGACTAGTATATGCCTTGATTGCATCTTGAATGAGTATGAGCTATTGAGATTCTCCCGAATCTCACCCCCTTCCCTTCCCATCCTATTACTCAGGTGGTGTCCAAGGAGAGGCGAGCACACCCCACGGAGCCTAGAAGGGCATAGTTAGAATGATGTATAGCTTTTTGGCTATTTTGCTGTATAAGGTGCCAAAATGAAAGTGCACCTATTCTTTTTGGAGTTGTAACTATATGAGCACATGTAAATGTATGTACAAATGATGTATGGATGATATAAAGGGTTAAAGTAATGAGAATGTATAAGTTGGCCTTTGGAGGCTTATGTGAAATAGTGTATTCTCTTCCATAGCATAGTGAAATTGGAATGTATGGTGATTTGGATTACTTAGATAATTCATATATGCTATGTTTGTACTTTTAAATTTGCCCAATAGAGGTTAGAGCATGTGGGAGGTCATTTAGACCCATTTTGAACCCCATGTGGTGCGAAAATTGCCATTTGGGTGAGCTCCGTCAAAATATGACCGGATGAGCTCTTCTTGTTATGAAATTTGGCATGCCTCTAGAGTCTATTGAGAGCTTCTTGAGAAGCTAGAGTGGGTAATAATTGGAGGTCTAGAGAATATTTGATGAATTGTTGAAATTGGAAATTTTCAATGTTTAGTCATGGTACTGTTCATTGAGTCCGAAAATGACACCATGTCATCCATAGACCAAATGATGTCCAAATGTCATGAAACTTTAGGA